>VMKM01002534.1:0-67369 GCA_008360985.2 Macquaria ambigua
AAAATACTAACTATTAGAGACAAAATTCAGCACCTCCTGCCCTCAGTTGGTACTGACTTATCTTCAAACACAGGACCCTTAGAAACAACTGTAAAACCTGATGTACATTTAGACTGCTTTTCTCCCATCAACCTTAATCAGCTAACTTCCATGATTTCCTCATCTAAGCCATCAACGTGTCTCTTAGACCCCGTCCCAACTAGGCTGCTTAAAGTGCTTAAAATTTTACCCTTAGTTAGCATTTCTTTACTAGATATGATCAATCTGTCCTTATTAAAAGGCTATGTGCCACAGTCCTTTAAAGTAGCTGTAATTAAACCTCTTCTTAAAAGGCCCACTCTTGATCCAGGGGTTCTGTCAAATTATAGACCTATATCTAACCCTCCTTTTCTCTCTAAGATCCTTGAGAAAGCAGTTGCCAATCAGTTGTGTGACTTTCTACACAACAATAAGCTGTTTGAGGATTTTCAGTCAGGATTTAGAGTGCATCATAGCACAGACAGCACTGGTGAAAGTTACAAATGACCTTCTAATTGCATCTGACAAAGGACTTGTCTCTGTACTTGTCTTACTAGATCTTAGTGCTGCATTCGATACCATTGACCATCACATTCTATTACAGAGACTAGAACATTGAATTGGCATTAAAGGCACCGCACTAAGCTGGTTTAAATCCTATTTATCAGATCGATATCAGTTTGTACATGTTAATGATGAATCCTCTATGCACGCCAAAGTTAGTCACGGAGTTCCACAAGGTTCTGTGCTTGGACCAATTCTGTTCACCTTGTATATGCTTCCTTTGGGCAATATTATTAGGAAGCACGCCATACATTTTCATTGTTATGCAGATGATACCCAATTATATTTATCGATCAAGCCAGATGAAACTAATCAATTAGCTAAACTTCAAGCATGCCTGAAGGACATAAAAACCTGGATGACCTGCAATTTTCTGATGTTAAACTCAGACAAAACCGAAGTTATTGTACTTGGCCCCGAACACCTTGAAACACATTATCTAAAGATATAGTTTCTCTAGATGGCATTGCCCTGGCCTCCAGCGACACCGTAAGGAATCTTGGAGTTATCTTTGATCAGGATATGTCCTTTAACTCCCACATAAAACAAGCTTCAAGGACTGCCTTTTTTCACTTACGTAACATTGCAAAAATCAGGCACATCCTGTCTCAAAAAGATGCAGAAAAACTAGTCCATGCATTTGTTGCGTCTAGGCTGGATTATTGCAACTCTCTACTATCAGGCTGCCCCAATAAGTCCCTTAAGACTCTCCAGCTGATCCAGAATGCTGCAGCACGTTTACTGACAAGAACCAGGAAAAGAGATCATATTTCTCCAATATTAGCTTCTCTACACTGGCTCCCTGTAAAATCCAGAATAGAATTTAAAATCCTTCTCCTCACCTTCAAAGCCCTAAATGGTCAGGCACCATCATATCTTAAAGAGCTCATAGTACCCTATTACCCCACTAGAGCACTGCGCTCCCAGAATGCAGGGTTCCTTGTGGTTCCTAGAGTCTCTAAAAGTAGAATGGGAGCCAGAGCCTTCAGCTATCAAGCTGCTCTCCTGTGGAACCAGATCCCAGTTTGTGTACGGGAGGCGGACAACCTCCTCACATTTAAGAGTAGGCTTAAGACTTTCCTCTTTGATAAAGCTTATAGTAGGGCTGACTCAGGTGAGCCCTGAGCCACCCCTTAGTTATGCTGCTATAGGCCTAGACTGCCGGGAGACTTCCCATGATGCACTGAGCTCCTCCCTCTCCATCTGTACACACTCACACCGTAGTTGTGTGCTTTCTCTCCTCTCTCTCTCTCTCTCTCTCTCTCTCTCTCTCTCCTTCTGTTGCTTTCTGCAGGTGTTTCTGCCTCTGGAGCTGTAGAGTCTGGATCTATGGTTGCACCTGCTGCCCCCGTGTTCCTGCTCAACAGCTGCTGCTGCTATTATTGTTATTTCTCTCATTATTAGTATTACTATTATTATATTGCTATTAATATTATTTTTATTATACCCTTACCACAACTATTACTTTACATATCTATGTAGAACTGTACTGTTCTACTGTATGCTCTTTCTCTCTCTCTCTCTCTCTCTCTCTCTCTCTCTCTCTCTCTCTCTCTCTCTCTCTCTCTCTCTCTCTCTCTCTCTCTCTCTCTCTCTCTCACCGGTCGAAGCACATGAGCGCCCACTCAGAGCCTGGTTCTGGTTCTGGTTCTGCTCGAGGTTTCTACCTGTTAAAAGTGAGTTGTCCTTGCCACTGTCGCCTAGTGCTTGCTCATGGTGGGAATTGTTGGGTCTCTGTAAATATAAAGAGTCGGTCTAGACCTGCTCTATATGGAAAAGTGCCCTTTGTTATGGCGCTATATAAATAAAACTGAATTGAATTGTACAAGTGTACCTAATAAAATGCACCATAAATGTCTAATCATCCACTGCATTGTAAAACATAATTTAAGTAGCTGATTTACATCTCAACTTTCAATATGGCTTTTTCTGTGGAGGTAACGGAATGCTTGGTTTGGTGTTACAGTGGCATTTTCACAGGCTTTTACATGCTCTGCTACAACATAACTACATCAAGTTATGTGACTCAGAGCTGGGCATCTGAGTTGTTACTTTTAATAAATGGACCTGGGTGTAATCTATATTCCACTCCACAAATGCGCCGATTTTACACATCAAAGTCTGTTTCCAGGTGTGTGCTGCATATGTGAAAAAGTTGTATAAAGCCTTTAGTGTCCCCAGAGGGAGCTGTGTAAAGTCTGATAAATGTCCTCAAGTGGTGTTACTTGAGTCAGCTTCAGTTGGGGCTGAAGACTACAAGTTTGAAAATGAAAAAAAAAAGGGGGTGTGGAGTTAGAAAGATGTGAGTTTACTAGGCCTCTGTAGCCCACTCCTCATCTCTGCTTCAGTTTAGCAACCCAAGGCTACATTAGCATAATCCGAATCATTGAATAGTCTGTTGCACAGTCTAATAATATTAAATACGTGTTCTGGTTTCTTTATGAAAATCTTAAATTCCCTTGTCTGCTCTGAATGAATGAACGCCTTCAGTTGAACGTTTTGAACTGCAGTCTACCATCTCGCTTTTACAATGCTGCGTAGGCGTCACTCTCTCAGTCTCTTTATAAACGCAGAGGGACTCACATGCACAAACATGCACAAGCGGCCGTCCCGGATTTCAAAACAAAGAACAGAGCAGCTCGGGAACAACACACACAGAGGGAGTGTGACACCATTGCTCCACTATATCTTTACATAGCAAACAGTTGTTTGGTGCTATATTAATGTTCAGTATCTCATATGTAGCACCTTTAATGATAAGGTGTACAAAATAATATATTTTGGGGGATGACAAATCAGAAAACTTTCTATGTGTTTGGGAACTGTCTGTGTGTGTGTGTGTGTGTGTCTGTGTGTGTGTGTGTGTGTGTGTGTGTGTGTGTGTGTCTTGTACTTACAGCAATAGTTTTCTCTTTGATTCCACCCACTGGCAGTATTTTGCCAGTCAGTGACACTTCACCAGTCATGGCTACATTCTGACGCACCGGCTGGTTGGTTGCCAAGGATAACAGTGCTGTGACAATGGTGCAGCCAGCGCTTGGTCCATCCTTGGGAGTTGCCCCCTACAAACAAGTGACAGTTATAGATAAACTGATAGGAATGAGCACTGCTGCCAGCCACAGTGTATTTTTGAGACTATCACAGGGGACACTAAAGCACAATATTTTCAAATCTATCAGTTTTGAAAATGCTACACAAATAAAATGTATTTTCTCTTGCATTCTATTTAGTAGATAGATAGTAAAGATTAAGTTAAAAGAATAAAGACATTAAACAAAGTAATCAGCAAGTCATTTATTTACAGTACTGTGTTGCCATGGTTACCTCAGGGACATGCAGGTGCAGGTGGGAGTTGACCAGGAAGTGATTTTCTGGTTCCTGGGTCATCAGGAAGGCTCTGGCAAAGGTTGAAGCAATCTTTGCACTTTCCTTCATAACATCACCCAGCTGACCTGCAGAGGAGCACCAACACCTTTAATATGCTCTCTGTTCAGTATCTGGTGAAGATATCAGACCTGTGCTTGACAATGTTTGATTAACCTTCACCCTACACAGTGACCCAGTTTGTGGCCTTCCTGACTGACCTGTAACCTCCAGTGACCCCTCCCCTTTAGAGTCTGCTCCTCCAGAGGGACGTCGCAGTGAAGTTTCGATGAACAGCGTCGACCCTCCTACACAGAGGACAACAAGGCAGACCTTCAGTGTGTTACATTTTCTATTGGTACTGGTTTGTGTGTGTGTGTGTGTGTGTGTGTGTGTGTCTCTCTCTCTCACCCATAGCAGTCCATGCCAGCCCCATCACCACTCCTGGTGGGGTGACATTGTACATTCGATCCACTGTGAAAATAGGTTTACCCACGTAGTCCTGCAGGTTGTCAGGTGTAACCGTCACTGTAGTTTGCTCACCGCTAACAATACCGAATGCCACCTTACGGAAAACCTGACAGAGATGAAAAAAGGGATTACGCACAAATCCACTGGGGGATGTGCTACTTTCTGATGTGAGTTTCTGCAGGTTATTGGTTTCCAAATGAGTACCAGTGACTTTAACATTACTTTAGAAGGTGGTTTTCAGTTCTTTTCTGACCTGTACCAGCCTGTCATCCTCATTAAAGGATGAAGTAGTAGGATTCAGTTTTGTGACATGCAGAATTTTCTACTGATTAAGACTGAAATCTTTGTTCTGAGTAGCCTAATGCATGTGAGCTCTGGTTTAGTAAAGAGAGAACAGAGCTTTACAGTTTTTTACCTTTTCAACTTGTTTCTGCAGGTTCCTCACTCCAGATTCCCGGCAGTACTGCTTGATGAGCAGAGTGAGGGCGTCAGATGAGATTGAGGCCTTCTCCTCGGTCAGACCACACAGAGAGCGGAGCTGAGGGACCAGGTAACGCTGGACAGGCAGACACACAGAGAAATAGAAATTAAAAGCATGATGTACTAGTAAGGCATACTGAATTTTTATGTGCTACTTGATATCTTTAACTGTGAGAAAAATGAATCTGCTATTAAACTATACAACAATAATCATAACAACATAATTTATACAGCATACTTTTATTTATTTATTTATTTATACATAATCACATAAGTGCAGAGATAGAAGTTGGTGTTACCTCTGCGATAGCCAGTTTCTCCTGGGCCACATATCCAGACACATTGATCATCTCCATCCTGTCTCTGAGAGGCTCTGGGATGGTGTCAGTCACATTTGCCGTGCAGATAAATAAAACCTTTATTGGAGCAGACAGAGAGGTCGGGGCTTACAAACACTGCATCATTTTTCACTAGGACTGTGGAATTTTATACAAAGAGCACACACTCCTACCTTTGACAGATCTACAGGAACATCAAGGTAGTGGTCGAGGAAGTTGGCATTCTGTTCAGGATCCAGAAGCTCCAGCAATGCGGAGGATGGATCACCCTGGTAACCACGACCAATCTTATCCACCTGGTAATGACAGGTTAGAGAAAGACTTGTTCTCATCAATATCATTAACATTACATACAAACATGCATACATATATATTATATATGGTTAAACAATATTATATGTGTGTGTGTGTGTGTATGTAGATAGATAGATAGATAGATAGATAGATAGATAGATAGATAGATAGATAGATAGATAGATAGATAGATAGATAGATAGATAGATAAGTTTCACTTATTCCCGTTTTACAGAGGAGCAATAGAAAGCATCCTGACTGGAAACATTACAAACTGGCATAGGATGTGCACGGCCCAGGACCAGAGGGCTCTGCAGCAGGTGATTAAAACCACCAGAACATCATTGGTACCCATCTACTGAGCATCAGTGATATCAGTGAGGTGAGGTGAGGTGTCTTCACAGAGCCCTGGATACTAAAAGACAAGTCCCGCCACAGCCTGTTCACCCTGCTGCAGTCTGGCAAGTAATACAGAAGTATCTGCTGCCGTACCACCAGACTACAGCTTTCATCAGGCTGTCAGACTCCTCAACTCATCCTCCGCACTACACCATAAATAAATGACATGGAACTTTACACTGACATTGCACATACTGTACATACTTTCTGGGTGTATACATGTATACACGTAGTTATGACCAAATACCTGCAAAACTGATGACATTCCAATCAGCCTCAGCTGTACTTTCTGTTTAGTGCTAATTAGCAAATGTTAACATGCTAACACGCTAAAATAACACAGCAAACATGGTACACATTATACCTGCTAGACATCACCATGCTAGCATGGTCATCGTGAGCATGTTAACATGCTGATGTGCGTTTTTATCTTCAATTACAGCCTCACAGAGCCGCTAGTATGGCTGTAGACTCTTAGTCTTGTATCCATCTTGGGACAACATTATTGATCTGATTAATCTATCCTCTACACTCTCGTGAATTATGAATGTGCAAAGTGGGGGAGGTGTTAAATCATGAAAAAACATTGTGGAATTTAGTATGATTTTCTCAGCTAAGGAGACCATATCTAGGAAGTGATGGTAATGGGACACTCATCGTCTCCCACTGTACATCAAACCAGGCAAAACACTATTTATTAAACTCCACCCCTGGTTATATGGGCCAAGTCATCTACAGGTAACTGAAGCTAAAACTGGTAGCCAGAAAGAATCTGTTCACTGCAGACAGTAAATACCACATCAGCAGACTTCCTCCAGTAATATTAATGTTGCTCTGATATGGATATGGATTTATCTTGAACTCAACAGACAGAACTACAGGAGCAGCACCACCATACTGACCTCATCTATTAGCACCAGAGGGTTCTCTGTCTTGGTTTTCTTCAGGCACTGGATAATCTTCCCTGGCATCGCTCCAACATACGTCCTCCTGGACACACACACAAACACATATCATTATCGGCCCTGAAATTCCATGTCAGTGCATCTCTAGTTGTAACCCATCACATTGTAGGTGGTGCAGTTAATTCTAGTTTTACCCGTCCTTATCCAGCTTTTCCCCACATTAATTTTCTTAACCTTTTCCAGCCTAGCACCTGCCCAATACCAGACACAGAGCTCTGTACATGATACATATGCTTTACTGGTCCCTCAATAATATTGGCAGTATAGACTTCCAGACCTGTGTCCTTTAATCTCAGCCACATCGGTCATGCCTCCCACGCTGAACCTGAAGTACTGTCTGTTGAGGGCTCTGGCTATGGAGCGGGCGATGGAGGTCTTTCCTACACCTGGAGGACCGTAGAAACACAGGATCTTCCCCTGGGTGGAGCCACGCAGCTGGCTCACTGCTATGAATTCCTGCATTAAAAGAGAGAGGAAGTCAGGTTCATTCTACTAGAAAAAGCTCCACAGTTTTTGATGTGTGGATAGATGTATCTGAACATTTGCCATCCAAGTAAAAACGTGTTTGTTTGTTTTTCATTTCTTGTGTTTTTAAAGTGTGTGTGTGTGTGTGTGTGCACGCGTGCATTTGCTAACCAATATGCGTTTCTTAACATCATCCATTCCGTAATGGTCTTCTTCCAGAACATCTTTGGCTCTCGCTAATGATAAGTTCTCTTCACTGTTGGTACCCCAGGGCATGCTGGTCAGCCAGTCCAGGTAGTTACGGGTTACACTGCAACACACAGTTGTTGTAGTTGTTTGTTTATGTTTGTTTAATGTAAAGCAGAACAGAAATGAAATGATTTTAGTATCCTCAGTGTGAAATGTCTCTGTTATTCTGATATCAACAGAACTACCAGTGCATACAAAAGATAGAGCTTAGCAACACAGAGATAACCAAGGACACAGAGTGCCACTGATACCAACCACCTGAAACCAGACTCAGTAACATCTAATTGCAGCAGCAGTGCCAGACCTGTTCAGTTTTCATTTTCTGTGCAGCATGAATGTCCTCAATACATTTTGCTGCTTTAGATTTTTGCATAAGTGGAAATAAGTGAGCCTGAATATGGCACTAGAAAGAAAAAGGTCAGGGGGTCATCATGACATTAGGAATCATTTTCCAGAGATCATGCATACCTAAACTAAATTTCATGCCATTCTGTTCAATAGTTGTCAAGATAAGTCGTTCTGGACTCAAGTGTTCCTCAAGCCAACCAAGTCACATCATAATTCAAAGGCCCTCACTGGCTAGTGGGACAAAAAATACACAAGACCAACTTGAACTCTGATGAGTGGTTGTCCAGCAGTCCCAGTTTGTTGAGTTCTTCGTTGATGACGTCCATTATGTGCTGAGGGACAGTCCTCTCTTTGAGTCTCTCTCTAAACTTCTCCTCGATAGCTTCTTTGTCCTCTTTTTCCAGACCCAGCTCCTGAAAACCCACAGTCACACACACATTGTTTTAATGGGTCCAAGTTCACAGACCTGATCCTCAGACCTGCTGGAGCAGGTACTGAAAACTAGTCTCTGTTCTAGGATCAGTATCAGCGGTGGAAATCACAGCATAGCTCGCGTAAAGATACTATCACCTCACTGTACGTTGCCTACAATGTTATCACTATACAAGTGATTCCGTGAAATGCAATATTTTGCAATCACATTGGTAATATGATTGTCTGTCAGTAACACAAGAACCTGACATATTCTGGGGGTGGATACAATATGGTAAACACAGGTGCCATCTTATGCAATCCAGTAAAATAGCCAGAAATAAATACTACCTATGGCGGGGTCATTTGATGGAATATGTGACAGTCATAGACTGTATATAAAGATGGACAGCTCCCCAAAAGTGAAGCCAAAACATCTCAATCGCCCTCTGGTGACTGGCTGCAGTATAGGTCATAAGCCCCGCCCCTTCCATGTTAGCGGATGGGACATGGGCCAAACTGAAAAGTCAAAGTACACGTCAAATAAAATGTTCCCAAAGATGGTTTCTGTCATTTTAGGTAGTTCTTATGCTGATGTTTGTTCAAGTGTTCATTTCTCTGATCAGTTTGGTTTTAATTAGTTATTTGATGCTATAAAAAGGGGGTGTGACCTCATGATTGACCACTGTGATTTGATTGTGGTATGCTCGTGATTGGTTCAGGCGGGTGTATGGGCGGGACCTCGATACCGATCACTACTGCGTAGACTCTGGCTACAAATGACGTCACCAGCACAACATGGCAGCTCCCGTATCTGGGATATTTTGGCTTCATTTTTGTACAGTAGGAGGAAGTGGAGGTGCATTGTCCATCTTTATCCATCTTCCATCCATCTGTCCATCTTTTTTTTTTTACAGTCTATGGTGGCGGTCCACATGTCAGCTGTGTTGGACTGACACACTGTATTAGTTTGGAAGTTGCACTGGTGTGACATACAGGAAAAGTGCAAGTGTAAAGCCTTGACAGGTTTTCATTTCTCCTGCAGGCCCCCATGGAGTTTGAGAGACGGAGAATGTTTTGCTGACCTTCTTAATGATCTTGAGCTGCTCCTGCAGCAGGTACTTCCTGTGAGTCTGTTTGATCTTCTCTTCCACCTGTGAGCAGAGCAGGGAGACAGATGAATAACTGTGGGTGATGAGCAGAGCAGTGGCTGCTTAAAGCTCATATGTTTGGTGATGACCTCTGACCTCTCGCCCCAGCCGCTGCTGCAGTTTACTCAGCTCATACTCCTTCTTCAGCAGAGATAGAGCCTTGTAGAGACGCTTCGGGATCTGCAGAGACACCCAGCAACAGGTTTAAAAAGGTCTGTACACTTTCAGCTCATTTTACATTGTACTGCTACAATGGAAGAACCTAAGTATGAACATATATATATTGAAAAGCTTAGGGAAGCACCTGTGTGCTGTTCTTTATCGGAGGTAGACAAGTTACCAAAAGTCCGTTTGTCAAATCAGCCACTTAGTCCTCATTTTTGAAGTCATTTCTCTTGTAGCTAAACATACTGTTTGAAAACACTTGCAATAACTCTCAACTTTGTGTTGCTTGTCCAGATTTGTTTTTTTAACTTGGAATGAGCTTATTGCTGCCCCTTATGGCTGATGGGGTACCGTGACTGTGGTTAACACCAACCATAGTGACTGTGGGTGTTTCCTTCTCCATCTGCCTCGGGGCAGCAATAAACCCATTCTGGCTTTGCGCATTAGAATGAGGAGAAGAGGACACTGCACTCCAAAAAAAAAACACCTAAAAAAAAAGCTGCACAAAGTTGCATGTCTGATCAACTTCCCCACCTCTGTTAAAAAGCAGCACACAGCCACTTCCCTGAGCTTTTATATAGGAATTATCCAGGACGGTCTCCCACACAGTGGTTAAGACAACTAAACAGGCCTTTAAGCATGCAGACTGCTCACACTAATCTCCTCCAGGACGTCCTGTAGTTCATGGGACTCTGCTCCTGTCAGAGCTGCTCCCATGTCGCTGAGATAGATGGGATTATCAACCACTCTCTGACCAGCCTGCATCATCTGGAGGACCGACTCTCTGACACACACACACAAACAAGCACATTTCAGAACAGTTCTATTTTAGCATCACGCCCAAATCATATTCATAATCCTCTCAACAGTCGTAATGTGTGTCCATGCCTTTAGGCAGCTGCCTAGAGTTCCACCAGCTATAGGGGTGCCAAAGGGGAGGAAGACATTTTTTGTAATTAATTTCAGATGCTCAATCTACTTTTAAAAGTTTTTCACACCCACGTCCAATGTTGTATTTCATTGTTAAATAAACCCACTGATACACCAAATGATCCACCAAGATCCATCCATCATTGTATCACAATTTTATCAAAACCGGGATACCCTGCATGAATGTGCATAGTTCCATCATCAACTCGAGTCATGGACTGGTTAATCACTTAAAAGATGTAAAGATCTAAACCCTGAAATTCCAGTGAAATTAAGGATGTCTCAGGCAGATACAAAACACTACAGAACACTACATAAAATATTATAGAAAACCATCAAAGGAAACCAGTGGTGCAGGCTGTATCTTTTTAACACAGAGCTAGCAGTTGTCTATAGGCTAAGTGTGAACTGCAGGCTGTATGATGTAAATAAAAACCAAAACAAATATAGGATGATAGAACGTGGTCAGGACAGACTAACTAAATAAGTGTCAGGACTGACCTGTAGAGGGGGTTGAGTGCGATGATGTCCCTGATGGTCTTCACTATCTCTGCTGTCAGCGCCTACAGAACACACACATCACAGAGGTTCTAGTTTTTAGATTCTACCGGTGTTTCCTTTTTAATAAGATCTGTTTTATGACATCTGCCACAGAAATAATTTAAATTCCATAATGACAATCACTTGGTGAAACTTACTGTCTTACCACCTCCTACTGTTCTACATATTGTTTCGTACCTTGACCTCCTCTGTGACAGTGAACTGCTCATGTTGAACGTTATCCACTTCGACCATCAGGATGTCGGAGGAGGGCAGAGGCTGAAGCTCTGGACTCAGGTCTGCTTCTGAAATCTGACAAACAACATAGTTAAAATAACTAACATCAACTACCACCACTAATGAAGTAATGATGATGATGCTTGTAATAACAACATACATGAGAAGCACAGTGGTGCAAATGAGATAACATTATTATGTTCTGCCAAAGCTGGATTAACCTAACCCAACCCCACCTACCACCCTCACTGCATTTTGTATGTACCATTAAGTACATACAGCTGAGCAGACTACACATGGCAGCTTCATCATATACCCAGAGACCAAGAACCCAACCAGTAGTCCTATGCTGACTAACTCCACCTGGCTCCTGGTTTTCTGTGAGTCAGATATTTTGTGTTCATTTGATTGTACACAACTTTATTTAGGAAAGATATGCACCAAGTGAGCACAACATAAATTAAAACAATAAGGGGCTTAAACAAATTTGACATAGGGCCCCTCTATAAGACCGGGCCACAAAGTCAGCTAACAATGCAGAACCTTGCCTTAGTTAATATTGTACTTCAGTGGTGCAAATTCTCTAACAAATTAGCAATTAATCAAATTACCAAAACTGGCTGATATCAGTGAACCTGATGCTTTGGGGCCACTGGGGATCTGAGGCCCCAGGGCAGTTGCCCATTTTGCCCGGTTCCTAGTCCAGCCTTGTGTTCTTTGCTGTTGCAGGTCATTTACTCAGTGTCCATTGAATTAATATACCTAAACAGTACCCAAAGCCCAAATCAATGTGTGCTGACTCACTACCAACTGGACTAGGAACTGATTTAGAAATACAACACTGAAAACATATATTCATGACCCCCACAGCTAAAACAGGGATTTTCCAAAAGATGGTGAAGGTGTTGATTGGCTGCATGTCCTGCTTACATGTTTGTAATGCTTGACAGCTATTGACTGACAGCATGTGTAGAAGGCTACAGATGTGGCACATGAGGGTCATGTTACAGACCTTGTCCTCCAGCTGCTCTGTCAGAGAACCCGGTTGGTCCTTGCGGCTACGTTTGGCTTTGCGTCTCAGTGGAGGTTTGGGCTGGGACTCTGCCTCAGACTCTGACCACACAGGGGACGTCACTGCCTCCTCAGGCTCCACCTCCAGCTGTCTTGTGATCCGGATCCTGACAGACCAGAGTATACAGTATATCAGAGGTCCGCACAAGGTACAGACAACAGTGTGCCATAGAGAGCAGAGCCTACAGAGTTTCATTCCAACCAACCACTACGCCTTTTACCCAAAAGTTCTCGCCCACCAGCAGCAGTAGTGTTTCTAACCTGCGGTGTCCCATGACGATCATCCTCAGCTTGTCTCCCAGGTCCTGCATCTCATGAATTTGAACAAAGGTCCCTGTAGAGTAGATGGCATCTAGAGACTCCACCACATCTGACTCATTACTGCATGAGACAAAAACACTCATTACTACCACATTTCACTGCAGACAGTCATGGGTTAGTATTGACACACTGCCCTATATAGTAGATACATAAATTATGGTGTTTTTTTCCCCAAGCAGCTGAGATATTTAAAACTGATGTGCATCAAAAAGCACCAATTAAGTCCAGTAAGATTAGTGAAGAGCATGTAAGCACACAGTCAAGGAGTAAAGCTCTACTTCTCAGGCCTGTATCAACCTGATCATCAGTGATTCTAGCAGAGGAGTGAGTTATCAGACTTACTTATCATCTCTCTTCAGGAAGACTCCAGCATATGGCTGAGCCAGACGAACCTTCCTCCTCAACAGCTCCATCAACGCTTTGTTCTTTACCTGACAGGAGGACAGACAGACAGGCTTGAAATATCAGCTTTAGTCCTGTATATAATGTTCTGTAATCATTCCCTGTATGGGGTTTCTAAAGCAAGGGAACTTTCAGGTCATTCCAGTGATTGTCTGGGAAATGACCACACAGGAGTTTGGGGATTTTATAATCTCTTGATTAAATAAAGCATCAAATTGAGTTATTACACTTAACCAATCAGTTATCAGTGCAGCAGATGATGTGGTAACAGCTGTTACACATCTGCAGAAGCTGAGGGCTTTTAGTACGGCCCAGATAAAAGAAGTGGAAGGCAACAGTCTCTTTTTTCAAAAGATGGGGCTCTTCCTAATACACAGCCATATTTCATTGGCTGTCTTCAATAGCTTTTGCACATAAATAAACTATGTGTAGAACTCTATTTTAAAATCTGCCCCCCCTCCAAGCCTGACATCACTGCGACAGCATTAGGGTTATTTATCACAGACTTGATTAAGCTCATCCAGAGCCACAGAGGACATGATACAACTGTTTTCATTTGCACGTGTAAAATCAGTGGAATGCCCTTTTAACTAAAAACAGGAGTTCCACTGTAAAATAGGCTCTACAGTAAGCTTTACAGTAGTGAGTCCAGCTTCAAACTGCAATTGAACTCAAAGTCTTTAAAGGGACAGTACAGCACACGATGACGAGATTCCCACAAACCAAGTCATTTTCTTCCACAGCAAGACCAGACAGACACAATCTGAAGAGCAGTATATCCAGCTAAAACCTGTATGAGAGACAACAGCGAGCTGCACCCAAGAGTTTTCACTCCAAAGAGTATAAACAGTATTGTGGTGTGATCGCATCACCCCCTGTCCTTGAACCCAGTGAAACACCGACAGGAGATGTAACGTTACATCATCCTCACCTCTATGATCTTGATGAAGCGGGGGAACACTGGGTTCCTGCTCACAGCGATCAGCGGAACATTAGGAAACACCTCTGGGACCATCATGGGGGTGAGAGCCGTCATCTGAGGTCCGTTGTACGGCACTCCCCCATCTCCCCCAGACTCTTCCCCCCCTGAGCCTGCACTGTCCCCGCCGTCCTCCCCGGAGAAGCCTGCACCACTGCCCCGGTTCCCGAACCTCCTGTCCTGAATCATGTAGGGTCGAGAGGTCGGTGTGAGGAGATCGGTTTGGCCGCGGAGAACGGCCCCGACCCGCATCCACCGGTGAGATCTGGTGGTCAGCCTGCAACCTGCTGTCATTGCTGTGCTGACTGGAATGTTAGAGAAGCGGTTGATGCATGTTTTCTGTGAGGTCCCGGTGCTGATGTAGATCCGTGGGTGCTGGAGCCGGCTCAGGGCTGGTGTGTCGGTCAGGGTGAACACCCCGGGCCAGTATGGTTTTACAACAAGGGCCGAATTTCTATGCAGCTGTCTCGCAGCGCCGAACATCTTCATGCAGGCGGCCATGTTGATCTGGAGCTTTCTACAGCATGTGACCATACATCCATGTGACCGATCTTCTTCCGTCAATGTTTGATGACGTAGTGTTAAAGAAGGCTCGAGAAATACATTTAAAAATCCTACATAACACAGGGTATACCATGCTTCGCTGAAGTTAACTGTACTCTTTGTAGAAAAGAAACTGAATCACATATCTCTTTTTCAATCGATTTTAGTTGTCATTCCCAACATTATAAACTTAACTTTCTGTTAAAGATGTCATAATATCTTTTGAATGTAAAGACCACAAGATTGATTTTATTGTTAATGTAATGATTTTAATTGGAAGTTTTTTTTATTCACAAATATCGTTTTTCCAAAAGATTACCAATATTTTCTCTTTTCCTTCAAGATATTACATATTTTATAATTGTCATGAAAAACGAAAATAGTATTTGCATAATTAAATATTGTAACATTTAAAAAATATTTAGAATTATTTCATTGATTTTCTTCTTTTATTGTCCTTGTCCTTTCTGCTTGGTATTTCCTTTCTTAAAGACTGATTGTATTTTTGATTTTACAATGTTTTACACTTTCATTGTGATGAAATGGAAATCTGTTTTGTATTAATAAAGTCTTTTGGGGAAAAATCTAAGCTACAATCTATGATTTTTTTAAAGATGACTTTTGGTTTTACAGTGACACAAATGCAACTTCTTACTTTTTAGTCAATCTGACTGTTCTGCGATCAAAGAACTATCTACATATATCCAAATTTTCAACTGTTATAATGTTTACCTGCTTTATGTTACATGAGTGTTGTTAAGAACATGCATGGTTTTCTTAATACATTTCATTTTTCTTAATTAATCCATGGAATGTAAACACACTATGCTAATTCTCTTTCTCATAATAAGAAAGCTATGAAAACTTACCGTATCTTTGTTATAAGCATAAAGTCTTTGTCCACAGGTAAACTCCACACATTCACCACAAAAAAGTAATAATACACACATTTACACAACAAAATAGTCCCAAATCCCATAACAATTTGAAAACAAATTTAACAATAAATATATAATGTGTGTAAAATAAAAATCTAATTATTCAACTTTCACAGGCAGATGTTATTGTCTCTCATCTATAGACATAACTTTCCTTCACACACATACTTGATTTGGAACAATGGGAATAGAAAAACATTATAAAAACAAGTACATCATTGAGAACTGGTTAGAAGGGAACTGGATTTAAAAAAAAAAAAAATTAAGGTAAAATCTTACCTGGACCTGTAATAACCTACAGTATACCTATGGAGTTATCCAGTACGTTCGTATATCTCTAAGTGATCTCAAAGGCTCTCAATCTGCCAATGTCATTATCATAAATATCAGACTTCATACAATATTGCCTGAGGAAAGTCATCCAAAGTATTGTTATGCAGAATTTGGCATATTTTAGATATCAATGTAACCAAAATCTTTTCATTGAAAAGCTTACACAAGCTGGCCTAATTTGTGGATTCTGGAAGGAGTTCAGCGTTTCATCCCTTCTTTACAAAAGAGGAAAGTGTTAACCCTCAAGGTCCTTATGAATGTTGGAAGCTAATGAACTTTTCTTTGTATTGTTGAGGTAAAATTAAGACACCTCTACAACACTGCTGCGTTTCTTGACACAACCACCTGTAGTGCGTGTGCATGTGTTTCCTCGTGCGTGTGCACGAGAACAAACAAAATGGGGACCCACGCGTAAAACATTATTCCATAGCACTACCTGCAACAAAAGGTGGGTACATTGCCACTGCAAGCACTGCCTCATCTTTACACTACTGCCCTCTTCAGATATTGAACTATATTCACTTGAATTTACAATATCAAGCCATGTTGCTGAGTAAACTGATTTATTTGGCCATTGACTTACAAATAAATACTCAGAAGATAAAACATAGACATTTAAAATGTGTAACTGTTTTCTCAGTCATCATCTTCCTCCTCCTCTTCGTCTGTGTCTTCTATCTCCTCCTGGGCAGCTTGCTGCTCCTCTAAAGCTTCTTTTACTGCTTGCTCCTCCTCCAGGGATGGGTCCAGGGCCTCAGTGATCTCTGGTCCACTGGGATATTCTTTCTGTGGTAGCGGGGGGACAGGTGGGCTGTACCCTCCCCCTGCATACTTCAGACCCCATCCAACATATATGTTCTCAAACTTCCTAAATTAAGAGACATCACATGGTGGTTTGTAAATTGCAACATTGCCTTCAGGATATTTCAGAAATCAAACACAGGGAGTCAGAATATTCTGATCGTTTCACTTACTTTCCATAAGCATATGCATATGACCCTGGCCAGAGGTTAGAACGCAGCACAGCTACTGCATGCTGAGAGGTGAGAGTGGAGGACATCTTGGAGCTCCAGGGAGGGGTGTTGAACATTTCTGAGAGACACACATATTAAAAAGACTTAGCTGTCTTCAAAGACATACTGTGTCAAGGACACTGTGTCTGCTATTTTATTTATATACATTTATATCAATATAGCAAATAATGCATCATGATGAAGTTGGTTATCAGACTTTACATAATAGTGGTTATTGTGCTTTCTCTAATAATGGTGTTCCAACAAAAAATGTGATTATGCAAATTGTTATATTATTGTTTTAGTGCACTAACCCTACCTAAAATTCCATTTAGCTTCTCTGATACAGACCTGATATTTTATGATAGATAATGTTGTATTTTCACCTTGACTACAAAGAGCACTGTCTTTTGCTTAAAGACAGCAAGCGGTTGCTACAGCTGCAATTGTCTCTAATATAAACATGACTGTAGCAAGTAGAAAGAGGGCAGCTTCCACTCTGTCTGATAGGATGACGATTGACCTTTTTTAAACTTGCCACTGAGCCTCACCGTGTCGGCATAGTAACCACAGAAACGACACCGAAGGAAAACCAAGAGCTAATTTTACTAGTATCTGAGTTCCCTGATGTATAGACCTCTTCCCCAGCAGAGAACAGACAGATCAATGAACACAAATGATCTTGGAGCAACATTAGCTTCAAAGTTAGATTATCTGGGCTGGAGCAATAAACACTGTTTATGATATTAGGAAAATGTTCTATATTAATTAGATCATATTGCTAACCATTCCCTCTACTTTACGCTACAACCTGTAGGTGGACAGCAGCCTGTTGAAAGCACCTGATAGCTGTCCAATTCTAAAATCTTGATGAGCGTATCAACATTTTATCCCCTCCTGACTTTCATGACTCTCATCTGGATTTTGGCAGCTGGACAGTCAGAGGACACTGAGAGATTTTAGTGAGTTACCTTATATCCCATCCCCTGCACTCCACTCTCAGAATACAGGGCACCTGTCTGCCCCCTGAGTTAAAAAGAAGTCAGCTGGCTGCAGGGCCTTTGCTATTGTGCCCCCTTCCTCTGGAATAACCTCCCTGTTGATATCAGACAGTCTGACTCTGCTGAGGTATTTTAATCCAAACTTAAAACTCATCTTTTCACCTCAGCTTTCAGTTAGTTGCTTATTCTTTGATTACTTCAGGCCTTACATTTTAACATAATCCCTTCCGGCGGGTCGGTCTCAGTCTCAATGAATCTATTAGGCCTAGTACTTATAGTGGGTACGGAAAGTATTCAGACCCCTTTAAATTTTTCACTCTTTGTTTCATTGCAGCCATTTGCTAAAATCGAAAAAGTTCATTTTATTTCTCATTAATGTACACTCAGCACCCCATCTTGACAGAAAAAAACAGAAATGTAGAAATTTTTGCAAATTTATTAAAAAAGAAAAACTGAAATATCACATGGTCATAAGTATTCAGACCCTTTGCTGTGACACTCATATTTAACTCACATGCTGTCCATTTCTTCTGATCCTCCTTGAGATGGTTCTACTCCTTCATTGGAGTCCAGCTGTGTTTAATTAAACTGATTGGACTTGATTAGGAAAGGCACACACCTGTCTATATAAGACCTTACAGCTCACAGTGCATGTCAGAGCAAATGAGAATCATGAGGTCGAAGGAACTGCCCAAGGAGCTTAGAGTCAGAATTGTGGCAAGGCACAGATCTGGCCAAGGTTGCAAAAGAATTTCTGCAGTACTCAAGGTTCCTAAGAGCACAGTGGCCTCCATAATCCTTAAATGGAAGAAGTTTGGGACGACCAGAACTCTTCCTAGACCTGGCCGTCCAGCCAAACTGAGCAATCGTGGGAGAAGAGCCTTGGTGAGAGGGGTAAAGAAGAACCCAAAGATCACTGTGGCTGAGCTCCAGAGATGCAGTAGGGAGATGGGAGAAAGTTACACAAAGTCAACTATCACTGCAGCCCTCCACCAGTCGGGGCTTTATGGCAGAGTGGCCCGACAGAAGCCTCTCCTCAGTGCAAGACATATGAAAGCCCGCATAGAGTTTGCCAAAAAACACATGAAGGACTCCCAGACTATGAGAAATAAGATTCTCTGGTCTGATGAGACCAAGATTAACTTTTTGGCGTTAATTCTAAGCGGTATGTGTGGAGAAAACCAGGCACTGCTCATCACCTGCCCAATACAATCCCAACAGTGAAACATGGTGGTGGCAGCATCATGCTATGGGGGTGTTTTTCAGCTGCAGGGACAGGACGACTGGTTGCAATTGAAGGAAAGATGA
The DNA here is from genome assembly GCA_008360985.2 of Macquaria ambigua. Classification (NCBI taxonomy): domain Eukaryota; kingdom Metazoa; phylum Chordata; class Actinopteri; order Centrarchiformes; family Percichthyidae; genus Macquaria; species Macquaria ambigua. The sequence goes on from VMKM01002534.1 coordinate 19,298, forward strand.
ATGCGGCCAAGTACAGAGATATCCTGGAAGAAAACCTCTTCCAGAGTGCTCAGGACCTCAGACTGGGCCGAAGGTTCACCTTCCAACAAGACAATGACCCTAAGCACACAGCTAAAATAACAAAGGAGTGGCTTCGGAACAACTCTGTGACCATTCTTGACTGGCCCAGCCAGAGCCCTGACCTAAACCCAATTGAGCATCTCTGGAGAGACCTGAAAATGGCTGTCCACCAACGTTCACCATCCAACCTGACGGAACTGGAGAGGATCTGCAAGGAAGAATGGCAGAGGATCCCCAAATCCAGGTGTGAAAAACTTGTTGCATCATTCCCAAGAAGACTCATGGCTGTACTAGCTCAAAAGGGTGCTTCTACTCAATACTGAGCAAAGGGTCTGAATACTTATGACCATGTAATATTTCAGTTTTTCTTTTTTAATAAATTTGCAAAAAATTCTACATTTCTGTTTTTTTCTGTCAAGATGGGGTGCTGAGTGTACATTAATGAGAAATAAAATGAACTTTTCGATTTTAGCAAATGGCTGCAATGAAACAAAGAGTGAAAAATTTAAAGGGGTCTGAATACTTTCCGTACCCACTGTATAGTCCATGTTTGTACTGCTGACGAGAACATTGTAAACTTGCTGAAAATGACTGCATCTCTTTAACCCTCTTGAGAATTTTGTATTCTGTACAGATTGTAAAGCCATTTGAGGCAAATGTGTGATATTAGGCTATATAAATAAAACTTGACTTGACTTAAATCAAACTGAAACTTTAAAAGTGTGGGATTTTGGATTTGAAAGGTATTTTTAAAAATGAGGGCAACAAGCCCCCCTATCCCCAGTGAAAATTACATCCTTGGTTACCTTTTGAACCCATTACTTGTTTGTCAGGAAAATGTCCAAAGTCAAAGACTGACCTGCATCTTGGGAGAGGGGGGTGAGCAGAGGGGGTCCAACTTCTGGCTCAGGCTCATCAGGCTCCTCTTCCTTCTCCTCAGCCTCTCCTTCCTCATTAGAGTCTTCTCCTGGTTTCACAGCCAGGTTCACCCAAGTACAGCGGCCCTAAAACAGTCCATATTTACACATTTAATAAGCACACGTATACATCAGCTGAGAAACTGGCCAATGCACCTGCTTTGATCAGACTTGTACCTGCTTCAGGATGTGCTGAACATGATGCACCCAGGTGGACTCAGTCATCTCAGCAACTGGGATGCCCTCAAAGTCAGGATTCACTTCGTAGCTGTCCCGGGGTGCCTCGTCTTCCTCGTCACCTTCCTCCTCCCCTGCCTGGAAGAAGCCCTGGGGGCTGACCTGTGTGCCAGCAGAGATCCGAGCGATCTGTGCTCTCAGATAGTTGGCTTCATTCCCGGGGAAAGGCGGGTAGCTCACAACTGGGGTGTCCAGCCTCCCAGTGAAGAATTTACGGATCTGGCGAGCAACAGTGATCTGTGCAGGACTGACTGAAGGGAGCTTTACCCAAGGAAGACCGGGTTCTTTGCACACATAGTAAACAAACTTGTTAGCACCTGTTCCTATGGCCTCCTTTGGCACAACTGGTGGGGGTTGATAGGTTGACTGAGGAAGTGGATCCATCTGAAAACAAAGCCACCACAAGACCAGAAAAACAATTGACAGTTAATTTCAACTCGAACTTTATACTGAGTTTATATTTATACAGGAGCAGATCATGAAACGGGGAGGCTTCTTACTAGAATATGATCTAATACTTTTAAAACAGGAACATTTGATCCAAATAAAGCCCTGGTTCTCTCTGCAGCTGAGTTAAATAAAGAATTAATGAAGATTATATGGTACATTGATTGAGTACTTTCCACTTCCTCACCTCATTCTCCTCATTCTCTTTAGTCTCAGCCTCTCTCTCCTCTTCCTCAGCTGCTTCCTCAGTGCTCTGCTCTTCCTCTTCCTCCCCCTCTCTGTACTCAGCTTCAGCAACGATATAGCTGCTCTCTGTCCCCAGAATCTTGCCCCACAGTCGGCAGCGCAGCAGCGCCTGTGACTCAACAAGCTGCTTGAGTGCAAGGAAGACCCTCTGCATCTCCTCCCTGCCCAGACCCACGCCAGCCTGCTCCAGGTAGAAGCCAATCTCACTCACATTAGGAAGAGGTGTTTCCACCTGATGAAGACCAACGGACAGTGTTACATTATGCAAATTCAGCTCCATATACTATATAAGTAATACCCACAAAACAGGTTTTATAAGATTTATAAGATGGTACACATGACAGCTGTGGGGAACACTACATCAGTCAAACAGCAAGGAGCCTGGACAAAAGAGTGAATAAACAGACAACATTATCTGTTATTATCTCTATAAATGTGGTTGAAACCTCAAAAAAGATAGTAAGTGGGCTTTTGAGCTTTTCTGTTACATATACTGATCCCAAGGTCAAGAATAAACTTTCATGCTCAAGAGCTTTTCTGAAGGTTATAATTAAAAGGGTTGGGGAATCTTTTTCAATACTACTTCCAATAAGATACCTGAGTTTTGGTACTGATACCAAAACAACCTTTATTGAAACCTTACTTTGAGGAATATAATATTTTAAAACCTTTTTTCTTTTAACAAAAGAGGTCAAACATCTTCAATGTCAAATGTTGTCTAAACACAAGCAGCCACGGAGGATTACCGAACGGGTCTACGGGCACAGGACTAAGGAGTCAGGGAGCCCCAGAGTCTGAGACTCTGTATGAAGTGATTGTTATTAACATTTCTTGTTGGAAAGTCAAAGAGCAAAGTCAAAAGTACTGATGTCTGAGTCTGATCTGATATTTATGCGTATTATATTTGTTTATTTCTTCCCCACTTCATACAGCTGCACAGTTCACATTTAGGCTACAGTAAACATATACCGATCAGCCATAACATTATGACCACCTGCCTAATATTGTGTAGGTCCCCTGACTCGTCGAGGCATGGACTCCAATAGACCTCTGAAGGTGTGCTGTGGTATCTGGCACCAAGACGTTAGCAGCAGATCCTTTAAGTCCTGTAAGTTGTGAGGTGGGGCCTCCATGGATCGGACTTGTTTGTCCAGCACACCCCACAGATGCTCGATTGGATTGAGATCTGGGGAATCTGGAGGCCAAGTCAACACCTTGAACTCGTTGTCGTGTTCCTCAAACCATTCCTGAACCATTTTTGCAGTGTGGCAGGGCGCATTATGCTGCTGAAAGAGGCCACTGCCATTAGGGAATACCGTTTCCATGAAGGGGTCTACTTGGTCTGCAACAATGTTTAGGTAGGTGCTACGTGTCAAAGTAACATCCACATGAATGGCAGGACCCAAGGTTTCCCAGCAGAACATTGCCCAAAGCATCACACTGCCTCCGCTGGCTCGCCTTCTTCCCATAGTACATCCTGGTGCCATGTCTTCCCCAGGTAAGCGACGCACACGCACCCGGCCATCCACATGATGTAAAAGAAAACGTGATTCATCAGACCAGGCCACCTTCTTCCAGTCCTCCGTGGTCCAGTTCTGATGCTCACATGTCCATTGTAGGTGCTTTCGGAGGTGGACAGGGGTCAGCATGGGCACCCTGACCCGTCTGCGGCTACGCAGCCCCATACGCAACAAACTGCGATGCACTGTGTGTTCTGACACCTTTCTATCAGAACCAGCTTTAACTTTTTCAGCAATTTGAGCTACAGTAGCTCTTCTGTTGGATCAGACCACACGGGCCAGCCTTTGCTCCCCACATGCATCAATGAGCCTTGGCCGCCCATGACCCTGTTGCCAGTTCACCGGTTTTCCTTCCTTGGACCACTTTTGGTAGGTACTGACCACTGCAGACCGGGAACACCCCACAAGAGCTGCAGTTTCGGAGATGCTCTGATCCAGTCATCTAGCCATCTCAATTTGGCCCTTGTCAAAGTCGCTCACATCCTTACGCTTGCCCATTTTTCCTGCTTCCAACACATCAACTTCGAGGACAAAATGTTCACTTGCTGCCTAATATATCCCCCCCACTGACAGGTGCCATTGTAACGAGATAATCAATGTTCTTCACTTCACCTGTCAGTAGTCATAATGTTATGGCTGACAGGTGCCATTGTAACGAGATAATCAATGTTCTTCACTTCACCTGTCAGTAGTCATAATGTTATGGCTGATTGGTGTACATTAAAGTTAGTAAAGCAATTTAAATATGTTTGACAGCTGAGCTAACCTACATCACAGGGTTTCCTCTGATGGTTTCCTATAATATGTTGTATAGTGCCTGATAGTATTATGCATATATTTGTGGATATGGGGGAGTGTCAGAGTGGACAGGTAGACATCCTCTCTTAATTGCTAGTGTGAACCAAATACTTAAGTTCAAGTGCAATTTTCATCCAACATCATCCAACAGCAGTACTTTTATAGCACAGTTATAGTCAAAATGTTTCTAAAAAAGACACAAAACCACCACATGTGGTGGGTCTGCTACATATGAGGGGGACCTTGTATGTGCCTGTACCCAGGGGCCCTTTGTGTCATGATCTGTCCTTACAAGCAGCCACACAAGAATTTTTCCTGAATAAAATACAGTCTAAAAATGTACATTTTGATTTAAACCAGGACCTATCACATCTAAGAACAAGTAAACAAGATTATGAATCTGTTCAGACATTCGATTACAGCTGACTGTCAGTACTTTTTCATTACAGTTTTTGACAATAAGATACTGTTCAAATAACAGTGATATGAAACACGGCTTTATTTGATGTCTAAAAAACCCTTTCCCCTACACATCACTAAAAGACAAATGTGTGGTGTAGGTGTATGTAGCCAATACCAGTTCCTCCTCCTGGTCAGCCTCTTCTGGCCGAGAAAACAGCAGGCGTTGCTGCTCAGCCAGCAGCTCAGCAGCTGTAGTCTGTGGAAGGTCTCGCAGCGTGCTCTGCTTGTCTTCAAATAAACCCTGCTTCACATCACGGCTCATATCCTCAATCACATCCACCACATCCTGTGGATGCTCATCCATGACCTTTATCAGCAACCGAGTGAGGTGGTCATAGCTGGAACATTAAAGAACAACATCAGTTTGTTAGAGCATGTCCACCCAGAAATGTTATTCACACATATAAGCACATACATATGTACAAATTTAACACTGTACAGAACATGTGCATTTTCCTATTTTCCAAGGACTTTTTCCCAGTCATGGATCGGAAGGGAGCGATTGTTGTCTATTATTAACAGAAGCTTGTAGATTTAGGTAGGTTTTTTTTGTGAAAGGTTAATTGTTTGAGTTGATCAATCAGGGGAGGTGGTAGAAGACTGTTGTTTGATTGGTTGGACAGTATTTCAGTTGTGAGTATTGCAGGAAGCTGTTGCCACCAATATCATACCTTCATCTCAGTCCTTCATGTAGTTTATGTGAGTGGTCTTCAGATAAATGTTCCAGATGTGTATGAAAGTCCAGATTGTGCCATATTGGAAAGAATTTATTTGGAATCAGTGGATGTCCGGTGATTTGGTTGAGTTTCCACCAAGCTGTCAGAGTCATTACTATGAAATGGTTTTTGAAGCAACTGTTTTTTAATTGACTGTGTAAGAAATGGAAGATCTGACATTGATAATACCTGGCATTCATATTGTTCAATATCCAGCCATATGATTGTTGGTTCTCTTGTAACCATTTTGTTATGTATTGTAGATGGGTTGAGAGATGATAGAATTTGAAAGGCTGAAGACTGAATCTTTATTTTTCCAGTAAAATTTGTTAATGGGTTGGACTGGGGTCATGGAAAATAATATTTTTTGTAGGAAGGACATTTTTACTGCTGTTATTCTTCCAATCAAAGAGATGTTGCTCCAGCGGATAAGGTCTTCCTCAGTGTTTTTAAGTAGTGGGTTGAAATTAAGAAGAAATAGCTCTGACAACTTGGTGGAAATATTGATTCTAAGATATCTGATATTACCTGTTGCTACTGTGAAAGGTAGTTTTTTTCATCGCAGCCTTCCAATCTTGCCCACAGAACGGCAGAATTGTGGATTTAGACCAGATTCTGGAGTATTCTGAATTTTTTAAAATTTTTAAATAAGATTGGAGACTTCTGTTGATGGTTTTGTTAGATATAAAAGGATATTGTCTGCATATAAACTGATTTTGTGGTGAAAGTGTTTTGTTTGTATACCTGTAATATTATTGTTTTGGCGAACAGATGCTGCAAGAGGCTTGATGAAGAGAGTGAAAAGTAACGGAGAGTGTGGGCATCCTTGTCTTGTGCCCCTTCATTGCCATTGATTTTCCATCCATCCACCAGAAGTCTTTAGACTCTCCCTCCTTTCCCCATCACTTGACTGCCCCACCCATCTACACACCTGTTCCCACTTCCCTCATTTGCTCTGCAGTTGCCTGGCCTTCCCAGCCCACCTCATCACCTGCATCTCCCTCATCAGCCTCTCAGGTCCACTTCTTTGTTCCTCTGTCAGTTTGTCAAAGTTGCAATGTTGCTCATGTCCTGCTTTCAAGCCTCTGTTACCCTGTATCCTGCTATGTGGAATCTGTACCTGAACCTGCTTGCCTACCTGTACCGGATCCTGCCTGTCTGCCTCCTTGCACCTGCCTACCTGTGCCTGCCTGTAAGCCTATACTGTATATCACTTTCACATTTCACACTGTCACATTCTGCCTTGACTGTCTGCATTTGGGTCATTCCCCTTCTGCCAGAATTCACCCACGTGAGTTCCTTATAGAAATCATGGAAAAATCCATCACAAATGTCATTTGGGTTACGAATTAAATTTCCATGTGGATCTTTTGATTGCTGTTATTATTATTGAAACATGAAGCATAGTGCTGAAATGATTAGATTAATTGATTCAATTATTAATCAACAGAAATTAATCAACAACAATTTTGATAATAGACTAAATGTTTACGTCGTTTAATTTAAGCAACAATGTCAAACATTTGCTGTTTCTCAAATGTGAAACTCTGTTTTCAGTGTTAAATGTTTGAAGACTTCAACCTCAGGTTTTAAGTTAATTCACTCAGCAGTTATCCAGATAACTCAGTAAATCGAGGAGGGAATAAACTGGCTTCTTGGAAAAGGGTGTAGGCTACTTGCTATATTTACATTACTGATGTAAGCTAAACAATTTTAAACGGCATCACAACATTTAAATAACAGTTAGTTGTTTTAGTGGCTATTAAGTTTTTGGAGTGATAACATGCTAATGGTCTACTCAATTGTTTACACGAGGATCACAGAATGTGCTTTAATCAACCGAGCAAGTTCGCTAACATGACCTGCAGCCATGAGCTAACAACATAACTATTATTGTTACTTACAGGTTCAGGTTGCTCTTCGTGCTGTTTTTCAACATGAAAGCCTTGAACGAGGCAGCTGTCTGCAGTCTCTGTTGACTTCTGTCTTGGTTTCCATCCGGAGTGTCCATCGTTCCTCGCCTCCGTTTATTTGTTAACTTTTAACATTCAGTTTGCGATAACGACTAATGGTAGCTACAAGACGGGCAAAGACGTTCAAAACTTCTGGAAAGCTAGCATTCACAACGTATTAAGTGTCACGGGGAAACAGCGGCAGTGTCGATCCAAACTTCTTTGGTCGCTATGGTTACTGTAACAGAATGGTTGCTAGACTCGCTCCCCTGGAGGAAAAGAAGGTTAGGGGTTTAGAAAAAAATAATACAAAAAACATAATTACTTACCTGCACGGAAAGGATTAATTTGACCACATAACAACCTTTTTAATATTTACCAGTCATGTAAAGGAAAAACATGAAAGTGGTTGTATCATGAAACCCACACCAAGTGTTTATAGGTGTCGACATTTGGAAGTTTGATGTGAATTAAATGTGGATCCTTCAATTCAAGATAAATAAACTTCCCAACCATACCGTGACCATCCAAAACAACAAATTAGAGCAACAGCCTCAATTCAATGGGGGTCGGTCCATCCTTTCCAAAGCAGATTACACAATATTTACGTCTGGCAGGTTTGATGTATTGTCCAGTAGAAAAAGTTGATAAAGGGCATGAAAGGAGACTGTAAAAAACTTCCCTCATAGATGGAGAACAGCAACTGTGGTGGGCTTGGACTATTCAGTTACCAGATTCCAAGCTTTTCATGAAGAATGAAATATTATAACATGGTGTTCTGCTAGTATGTTCCAGTCATACTTTGACAAACTATGGTGAAATACACTGCTTCCACATTGCTATTCTTCCAAAAGATCTCCAAAATCTTCCACAGGTGTTCAATTTGGTTGAGATCTGGTGACTGTGAAGGCCATTGCATATGATTCCCATCATTTTCATTCTCATCAAACCATTCAGTGAGGCCTCATACCCTGTATGGAAGCATCTGTATTTTGTTATGTTTCTCCATCCATTTATTCAGGTTTTTCCGTTATTGTCACCTGTCTCTAAGTATATGTACAAACAGCAACAATATAATCAGATACCCAAGGTAGAAAAAGCATCAGTTTTCAGATGTGCAAATACAAATCTATACCACATTGCTGTTCACAGAACTTGAGCTGTAGGACTGAAGGGATAAAAAGGCTTATTGTGAAACAGAGATCACAGACAACAAATGTATACAGCATAATTTTAATTTTACATACAGTACACACCTGGCTGTAAATGATAAAACATGGATTAAAATTAGAATGTGTGTACTACAGTGATCTAGTAACAAAGCAACCAGAGGAGCATGAGAGAGGGAGGTTTTAGTAGAATTTTACCCTGTTAATCTCTGTAGCAGATTACAGTTTGGAATGAACTTTACTTACAATGAGGGCTTTGTACTTCCCAACATTCTGTAAATCCACAACAGAGAAGCAGATAGATGGTTGGCTTGTCTTAATTAGTTATAGCAGAATGAACCAACATCAGGCCTGATCAACTGTGGTGCAGCCTGGATCGGAACAAATTCTTAAATTTAGAACCCATCCATATAGTGCTGTCTCATCTTCATTCTATTGGACTGTATGATCACATATAGCTCCCAGACAAAAAAGAAAAGAAAATAAGAACAAAGAAAGATGCCTTCAGATGAAAAGCCCTTGAATTGAAATCATCAGATCAGTCTGCCAGGTCTTCAACCTTCAGCCCAAAGCTGACCAGAGAATGTGAGTAAAGTGGAGGTGCTGTAGTTTCCACAAAACTCCAAATTATAGCAGAAAAGAAGTATATGGCCTGGAGGGGGAAAGAAACACTTCCAGGTAAATTGTGAAGTCAGCCCCGAGCTGTTACACACAGATACAATATGCTGTGTGTTAGTCTGTTGTCATTGGCTCTGTGTTGGGAAAAAAGCATACATAATATTTTGCAAATTTGCTGTATCTGAATGCAGTGGTTTCTTGGAGGGGGAAAGAACACAAAGGACTCTGTTCCTCCTTGCCCCCTTACACAGCAACACCCACACACCTGAAATCTAAGAGCTCACTCCTGCAGCTCACCAACTCCTGTCTGGTTTATTTGGGCTTTTACAGTGTAGTATTTTTCATACTGTAAAGCTTCATCCCAGAGGATCCAAAAGTTTTATTGACTTAGTGTGAGTGAAAGCCTCTTCAGTTGTGACCATGACCTTTAACCCTGTAACCTGACCAGACCATCTGCATACTGGAACTGGTCACTGTTTTCGTACTCCAGCATATCCAGAGCGACCTCACAGCTCTCCTTCACGACGCGTTCTCCGTCTTCACGGTAACGCTGCAGCACAGCCAGACACTCGTCTTTGCCGATGGAGCCAAGAGCCTCTGCCGCCTCGTGTCGAACCATGGGGTTCTCGCCAGAATGCTCCAGAGCTGCGCGCAGGGCTGGGACTGCTGCTGGGTGCTGCATCTGACCCAGGACATAGCCAATCTCATGACGGAACAGAGCACTGGAGCACTGGAAGCCTGGAGACAAAGAGGTTAAAAGAGGTTTAAGCAGTGGTCAAACAAGCCAAACACTGCTCTTGTCATTACAGGGCTGCTTCACTGAGAAGCAGGCTCCATGTATGACATGTAGGATTTCCAAATGCCATCATCATTCCAGTGCATTCAAAGTTCAGCTCCATAGGAGATTTCCAGAGTACAATCAGGTCAGTTTTTAATGCGTAGGCAAACTAGGCATTATGCACTGAATGTAAATGAATTACCAGGTTACTTATGGGCAATATATTATAAACATCTCCCAAAAATGATAAAAACTATGATAAGAATCATAACTGGGACAGCCAACTAGTATGCATTTAAACGGATGCATTGCACATGCTGTTGATGACAACACAGACCACAAGATGTGTGAAGTTGAATAAAGTTGAAAAACACTAAAATATCATTAAATTATTTGGCTGTAAAAAGCTCTCCGTGTTGTTAATGTTTGCTCATTGGCTTGCCTAAATCAGACTTATGTTGATGTGATATCATTGTCATGCACTCCCTTGGAATCATGTAACAAGTAATCGATTCACCAGTGTGGCTCATATGTTGATAACAATCCCTTAGATTTGTTTTTTGTTTTTTTAATTGTGACCAAGATACATACTGAGCGAGACATGTTACAGTGTAAAAACCATCTGGTGGACAAACTATGTTGATGGTGACACTGCAACCGATATATCTGCAAGTATCGGCTGATATATTGGTCTAGCTCTAAACCTAATTTCTTATTTACTGATCTACTGCATTATGAACTTCATTAGGACACACCTACAATTTTCACAATTTCAGGTGAAAACCTCAAGACAAAATTGATCACGACAAAATGTTTGGCATGCTCATTCCACTTCTGAATCTCAACCTGAAGACACGCTTGTTCATAAGGTAACGTATCCATTTTTGGGGAGCACATTGACATTGACAGATCCAGTGGCACTGTTTTACCATGTTTGCAACATGCAAGCTGTGATTTGCTACTTGAGATAATTTCCTCCCCTGCTAATTTTGACATGTTCAAACAAACATCACACCTTTATGTGGGCATGCTGGAGCCCCTGAGAACTCTCAAATTTACTGTCAATTAATGAGCAACATATTGGACGTCATTTGTATAATGTGACACTGCCACCATTTGCAGGCTGTGTATAAGCAGTGCTCACAAATGGCTTTTGTGAAATGGGCCCCTGGACGGTCATACTATATATAAAAAGTTCTGGGTCAGATTCACTAGAAAAAGTTTTAGAGAAAAGACTCAGGAAAAAGAATTTGAAGGTTACCATCTGTATGGTGTTTTCAGTAGTTTAAAAACAGTGTCAAATATTACTGTCCGGGGCAATAGGGGCAGCCACGTGTGCTCGCTTAGCTACAGAGGAATGTGACCAAACCTTTATCTTTTCTTAGCACAACTGAACTCACTGTTACTGAAGTGCATGGGCATTCGTATTTGATTTACTTTACCTGGCATGGTATTGTGAAGATCTCAGATCTGTACATAGATGGCACTTTTGCCTCTTTCCAACAAATTGCTAACAAATATAGACTCTTCAACTCCCATTTTTTCCAGATACCTTCAGGTTCACGACTTCTGCAGGAAATCATATGCTTGCTTTCCTACTCTCCCACCTGAAACGCCTGTAGATGCTCTTTTAAAAAGGACTGTCCAATCCTTACTGACTCTAGGGTTTTTTTGTTAGTCTTTTATTTTGTTTTGTTTTCTATTGTTGTGGTTGTTTTGTATCTGTGTTTTTTGTGTGTTTTGGTTTGCTCTGTCTTTTTCCCCCTTTTGTTTGGATGTATGCTAACATATCCAGCTTTATTTCTTCTGTAATTTGTTAATGATATTAACAGACAACGCATCACTCTGTCTCTATGTTTGTACCATTTTATATGTCTAAATGTATAAATAAAACAAAAAAAATGACTGTCCTGGATTATTGGGCAAACTTCTTATTTTAAGGGAGGACAAACCTATGTCAAACGTGTGCAAAGTAACACACAACCATCATTTAATTTGGACAAGAAAAATTCCATTAAAGCCAGTCTATAAGGGAGAGTATTGTTTTATTGATTAGTATTGCTGTAATATAGCACTCCACTTCTACATCACAAGGCGCAAAGGCAATAGATTAGTTGTTATTTTCCACATTCTTTTTGTAATGAATTTTATGAGCTGCTCAGTAACTGAAATCTTTGAGGTCCTTCAGATGGTAGTCGATGACCATAATGCGTAGTATAATGGGACTGTTCACTGTTGTGTGAAAAAACTAAAATCTCTAAAATGCAGTGCAAACTTCTCAACAAAAAGGACCAGCCTTGTTTTTTTTCATTTCACATTGAAACAGTTTCACATGCTGATGACTGTACAAATCACAAATCAATCAATCATGCAATTCACAGAGGTGCAAACACAAAAAAAAAAACAAATGTTATTAGATATTAGAGTTACAGTGTCGTGGTTTTGGAATGACTGCAGTGATACACAGATAAAACAATTAGCTATAGTGTTGTATCCTACCATCTCCCAGTGCCAGCACAGCCTCCTCGTTGCCCAGGTTACGCAGGGCAAACATGGCGCGGTAGCGTTCAAAGAGTGGCAGACTCTCATTCAACAGGATGGAGCGCAGCTCTGGCACACTCTTCCTCACTGCTGGAGGGGCCGGGTCCACAGAGCAGTAGGGGTTCTTATCTGTGCTTGCATCATCCAACTGTTTCTCTCCTCCACTCTGCAGCCACTCCAACCGACGTAGAGCCAACTGACACGTCTCTGCAACCTGCAGGGAGGCGTTGACATTTACAACAGGTTTTATGCCTCATACACAAGTTTTGTTGGCACATTCCAAACACGTGTCTTTGTCGACATGGGGATCCAAGAATGAAGCAAAGTCCCAACACAACCTGATGGAGGAGATGGTAGAAATATGTGTGACAATATGCATATGGCTATCGTTGGAACAATATACTGAATTGTTCACTGCAAAATTTAGGGGCATTCTGTGCCACAAGCTCAGAAAGTTTACATCTCATAAGTGACAGGAAGATATTTGTGAAATTCACTGGGCTACAGTCATATCTAAGTAAACACCTGAAATTTGGTAGTGATTGATAAAAGTGGGTAGAGTTTAAAAAGAAGACAATTCTGCTCTCAAAACTTCAAAAATTGGTTAAAAAACACCAGAAGGTCCTAGAGAGTTCAATCTTTTTGCAACACACTAAACTTTACTGAATCAATTAACTTTTACATGATAGGTTCAAAGGCTACCAAAATGGATTCACAGATTGTTAAGATTCTGGAGATGAAGTGGCGTAAAAAGTTTTGAAATATGTCCACAATTGAGGACACAGTGACAAGAGATGTCTATGTACTGTACAAACATGTCCTAACTTGAAAATATATGATATGACTTTAAAAGATTATCAGAAAACATTCAAAATTCAAAATTTATTTCAGATTTTTATCTGTAAATTTGAAATGTTGGTGAATATTCAAACTTTCCACTTCACTGATTCTCATAGACCTCCACTGTATTTATCACTCAGCCTATGTAAACAAAAGACACCCAGTTCAAGGGCAGCCCTGGTATTCTAGGGGTTCAGGCGATGACCATGCACCACAAAGTCCATGGTTTGAATCTGGCTGGGGGCCTTTGTTGTGTCATCCTCCTGTTTCTCTTTACTGTCCATTATGAACTCTGTTCACACGCATTATGATACCTGTGCTTAATTAAAGCTGCTTGTCTTAACCTTTAAGAGTTGAAAGTTTATCAGATGCAATTTTGCCCGCTGAACTGATAATTGTTGTTGGCTACTTTAATCGTCTGTTGCTAATTAATGTCTCTCAGTTTGCCAAAATTCTAAATCAAACTCCTGGCTGCTGTCTGGTTAAGGAGGCCTCCCACTAACCAATCCAGGTGGGCTATTCTGGTCCCAGAGGCAGGTAGCCAGAACTCACACCTAGCAGCGCCTCGTTATCACTCACTGTGAGGTGATTAACACGCCACTGTTCTGAGTGACAAAACTGCCTCTGGAGAGAATCCCCACAAATCAAACATGTTTGAGATTTTCTCCGCAGATTCTGTCACTGTGGACAATGACATTTCAGCATTCAGCAATGCATGACATCTGCTGTGTGGCCACTATCTGAGTGTTGCTGAGAGTCTTTCTGTATACATTTTTATTAAGTAGTAACAATGAAATACCAACCAAGTAAAATTGTTTCGGTTTCATGCTCTCCCCACTCTCTCTCCCTCCCCCTTGCTTATTTTTCATGAGATAATGAGTCTTTTAGTATTTTGGGAGAATAAATAGATAGAGAACAAAAACATGCTGATTTGTGCAGAGATGTGAACCCACAAACGGACTGCATTTTGGAATAGGAGACCTCCTGTCTTAACTGCTTTTCCAGGGTGCACACGCCCGTTAGGTGTACCATAGATTCCAAGGATTCGTCCCCAAATGGGAGGATGATATTTGCGTGCTGTCTGCATGCTGGTGTCTGCAATACTATACTGGCTCTGTCAAAGATGGTTTCTTCAGTGAAGGAAGTGAAATTAAGTTGTATCATTTAAATTACATGAAATGAGAATCCGATCGAGCGTTCTGAGTATTTATTGGCCTGATACCACTGCCTTGGTAGTTACAGGCTAAGTGTTCCTACCTCTATGACAGGATCCTGACTGTACTCTTTCAGTAGGTCCACAACCACAGGATCACCAATTGCTCCCAGAGCCTCCCCTAAAGACAGACACACAGTCAGAGAGTGACAGACAGGCTGCTTCTAGTTCTCGTGCAGCTCAAGTATTTGTATCCTGTGTATTACTGAGGAGTAAATACATGTGGGTTATGTAATCATGCTGTTACACCAACACACATTTTCTACATACTGTCATCATCTTAACATTTTCTGCTGCTAACAAATGCGATCTGGCTTATATCAGGAAAGTAACTTGAGTGTGCGTGCGTATGGAGGGATGAAGAGTCAGCTCACGTGTCCACACATGCACGTATACTTTTAGTATGTGCGTTTTAGTATGCATATTAAATTGAGGAAAGTTGCAGTCTCATCGGTTCACACAGATCTGTCTTCATCTGTCACAATCTTTTGTCTCTTCAGTGGACATGCTTCATGTACTTAATGATATATTTGCCAAGTCTGTTTCCATTGCACTTTGTCTCATTTCACTTTTATTGATACACCAACTTTTCCACCTCAGCCGAGTGTAAAAACTTTTTGTGATATTCTCAGTTATTTTCCTAATTTTCGGCGTTTCCACAGTTCTTTTTATGCACAAATTGAAAATGTGGATAAAAACAGGTGAATGGAATCCCAACTACTGACTCAGGTACTGCCAGTAGAGAGGGGAGGGGCTAGATAATTAGGCTCAACTGCTACATACAGTTAGCCATAATTTTAAGCTTGTTCATAACAGTTCCCTATCAGCTCAGTGTGAAATTTGACTTTTGTGTGAAAATCAAAAATGTTTTCAGAATCAGGAGAGCAAAACCCTGTAAGGATTAAAATGGGCTGTTTTAATATCAGGTACAGGTAGGTACTGGTATTGTCTTTTGAGCCCTGTTTTTAGCATTTAGCCATTTGTTTACATTTTGGGAAATGTGCGCCATTAAAAGTAAATTAGCTTAGTACTGCAAACTGTTTGCAGTGTACCCATGGATGTACAGACAACTATCACTGGATTACAGATCACAGTATCTTCACTGATACTGAAGAAAACTTAAAACTGTGATGAGTTCTGAAGTGTCTTTTTTCCTATGACTTCTAAGTGGATGTATGGACGTTTTTTCGCGATGGACAAAGATAATGATATCCTCGGGAAGTGTAAGAAATACTGAGTGATATCAATATATTTCATGTCAGTGTGTACGTACGTGTGTCGATGTAAAAAGAAAGAGGCAGACGAATGTATGTGTTTGGTAGTGAGCGGAATCTTTCCCCCCATAGTGTGTGAGTGTGTGTGCCTGCATGCATACACGTTTACCTGCTTCATGCCTGACCATCGGTTCCTGCTGTGTATCTTTGAGTACAGCAGTCAAAGTGGGTATGGCCCGTGTGTCCTGCATCTGTCCCAGGCAGTAGGCCAGCTCATGCTTCAGCAGGGCAGACTCATCAGTGAAGGCCTTACTTATCCATTCTATAGCTTCGGCGCCTGACACAGAGGTTACGGCTTAAATCAATTCACACAATACAAGACATTACACAGATTTCCTGTTTGAAGTGTTCATTCTGAAGACTGACTGTTTTGGTGGATTTGACTACACCTCATAACTAGGAGTCACAGCAAATGTATTTTACCAATACATAACCAAGAATTCAATTTCAAAAACAGTTAACTACCTATGAGAGACAGTAACATGCAACAACAAAGGCGGCCTCTGTCTATGTCTATGTCTGCACTGGAGGTGGAAACAATGGTTTGTATAACAATGAATCAAACACTGAATGCAGCACACTTTTTAAAATCAAATCTAATGTTTTAAGACCTCAACAGAGAAAATTGAATACCCTTTCCACAGCAGAACGAATGTACATTAGGGTACAATGAGCTGCACAATCTGTTGCAAATCAATCATAATATTAATATGGACTTTTTTCCCCCAATACTGATATGCATCTCCATATTAAAAAAACATCTGCAAATCACATTAATATTATCTAAATATAATCATCAAAATGTTTCAAGCAATGAACTGTTCTGTTTTGCATTACATGAAACAAAATCCCTTATACATCCAAAACAAATAATAACTAATTTTGGTAGCGTTTAACCATTATTAAATTTGGTCATGAATGATTTTAAAATACGTCGCCTCTCAGCAGAGTTCCTCCTCCAGGGACACGCTGCCTCTGACGTCAGGTTTTTGGAGTAGAAGAATAAAAGAAATGTAGAAAGGGTTTCATCTGGCTAGACTGCTGTAACTTGTGCTAGAGTCTATTTGTTGTTTATACAATTTCTGATTTTCAAAAATTCTGCATATTCATGGATGTGTCGATGTTTTGTGGACATATTGTACCTCCCAGGTTCTTCAGGGTGAATAAGGCTCTGAACCGCCGGGTCAGGTCCAGTCCTGGGTCAACCAGAAGCTGTCCCACTGCTGCCACCTGCTCGACACAGGCCATATTGCTACACAGGGAGACAGATAGCTGTATTAAGGTTTACTGATGTGAAAACTGCATTATGCCCCTGTTCCCTGCTATTCTTATCTATACAGTTCACTTTAGTTGCTTCTTCTTTAAACCACTCCTTCCTTTAAATATTTCAAACTGATTAAAAAATATAAAGCTGCAAAGATTAATCGATTGATTCACTGACAGAAAATTAATAGCAACTATTTTGATAATCAATTAATTATTTAAGTCATTTATGCTTCTCAAATGTGCTGCTTTCTTTTGTCTTAACATTCTAGTACATTGATAATATTTGGGTTTTGGACTGTTGGTCGGACAAAACAAGACATTTGATGACATCACCAGGAGCTCTAGTAAATTGTGAAATGCACTTTTAACTGTTTTCTGATGTTATTTTAGACCAAATGATTAATCGATTATAAAAAAAATAATCCTTAGTTGCAGCCTTTAAAAGAAGCGCTGAAAAGAAATAAATATCTGTATCTTGCTCTGCATATGGTTTTTAAAAACATCCTTTTCTCTATAGTTGTCTGCATGACCACAGCCAGTTTGACACAGCTTTGAGAGACTGACGTAGAAATGCACATAAAATGATAAAGCCTGCTATACTGGATTAGTGTAAAGGGGTTCATTTCAATTGGTTAATAAAATGAACTGAGCTGAAGGATTAGTCCTTTAAATCATCCATCAACTAAAACATACCAAACCTCTTATATGAAAATATTTACTGCTTTTCTCTGCTTCATATTACTGTAAAATTCCTCATTTTGTGGGTTATGGGCAGGTAATCAAACATAATAAGCAGTTCTAAGATCACTTTTCATCATTTTTGACTCTGTCTGGATCAAAGACCACAATCTTCCCTGACAAGGCAAATCAATTTTAGACCTGCAGGCATCAGAGTATTAATAAGGATATTTTCACGTTTCGATATAATCACGATATAACAAATATATTTCAGAAATAACATAAAAAAATCAAACTAATGCTGAAAGCAATTGACTTTGTTATGCATCAGACAAAACTCTTCATATATTTGTAACCAAAACTTCAATAACGTATTTTGTTCATTTTAATTACAGCTTGCTCAGAGATAATATTACATTATCAACCAGCCCTAGTACATTTTAAAACAAACTACTAGTCATCGCTGAAATAAAATGTATTCCAAAAGTCCTTACCAATTCATTTAGTCTCGCTTAATGGGAGAACTACACCAAGCTGCCCTGTCTGGCTGACACTTAATGTGGTTTACTCTACTGTATATTGATGAAGTATTAGGTATATATATTTTAGTTTCATCCTGTCAATAGCCCACAGCTCCAGCTCACGTACCAGCCACGTTTCAGGCTACAGTGTGTAACGTTACCAGCTGTGGTTATAGAAGGCTGACTCGGCTGAAGCTAACTGTTAGCTTCCAGAGTTAAACCTTAATCCAACGCCAGCTTAACATTCCTCAAACCTATACAATAGAGAATTCACAAATACCAACAAACAACGTTGAAGAGAGCAGACGTACTTACCGGGTCTGCAGGTTCTACAGCTCTGACCTGGCTCTTACAGCTACTTCCGCTGCACGCGCTTGAGACTTGGAACTTCGGCTGGCAAGAAAAGGTTCCGGGATGATTTTTCAGAATAAAAGTATTTCTACAATTTACCATTATACATCCATTCAGACCATACATAAATATATACACGTAGATTCCGCATTGGTCGCTGCTAGTCATTGAAGCCGCGCCTCCTAATGCAGGGCGTTTTCACATCTGTAGTTTGTTTGCTCTGGTCCGAATCAGCTGATGAGCATAGATATAACATTATATCTATGTTGATGAATTTGTAAACTTGGAGCGTTTTCCCTTTGGTTTGGTTTCTTTTCACACACAGTAAAATCAAAGCGAACCAAAATGCATCACTACAAACCACGTGAGAACGTTCACTATTGGTCAAATGTGTCTGGGGCGGGAGTAAGAAAGTAAATATTGGAGGTACTGTGTTCTGGTGTTTTTTTATTTCATCAATTATGTACGTGGGTAGAGTCCTGAATATATGTGTGTAAGGTACTGCTCACAATGACCCTGATGAAGACCTATGTCGAAATGCGTTGGTTGTTTTAAATACGTAATGCCATGTAATATAAAGTCTTTATAATTTTGCACAAACCTAACAGTGTGCCTTGGGTCGTTTTTTAATTTGAATGAGATCATATTCCACCCAAGCAAGGAGCCCTTCACAAGATGGTTGAAGAAAGTTGAACTTCCAAATATGGTTCGTGGGCTGGTTGGGTTACAGAAAAGAAAGCTCAGGTGAGAATGCCAAACTTTGACAAAACGTGGTAAATGAAAAAAATCTTATATCTTACATATATTTATATATTATTTAGGTTGTTGGATGTATTACCGGTTTGCGTGTTTCACAAGGTGTATATAGTGAACATTCTGACAAAACTGGTTAACTGGCGTGACTGCATTTTAATCATATTTAGGCTTGTTAACATGAAACCCCACTTGCCTTAGAGTTATTAGCTAACAATTTAGCAAGCTTTAGCATTATCAATTGATAACAAACACTAATGCAGTGATGTAAAGATTAACTATATGCTATTTTCGAACTTGGATTCAAGAAGCTTTAGTCAGGTTGCACACTGAAGCTCAAGTCATATATTTTAAAGCAAGATGAACTGGAGTTAGCCTACTTATATTTTAGCTTGACAGATGGAACAATGCAAAAAGCATTAATTTATACAAGAATGTTGCAGATTTTTCATTCTTAATGTTTTATATTTGAAACATATTTATTAGTTGTGTAACTTGTGTTATACTGTAGACATGTAGCTTACAAATGCAATGTCATTTTTCTTATATTTATTCCTTTCAGCGCAATGAGTGTTTTAAAAGTAACATTGTATAAATTGATTGGTGAGTGCAGCCAACTAACCCAGGTGGAAGCAATTAAGTCATTGGGACAGAGCCTCTGTTTTAAATGTGGTTAGGTTGTATGGAGGACTGAAACTGCCAAAATCAAGACTAAATGACTCAATAAATAAATTTAATTAATATGCAAAGGCAAAATAATACAGAAATAAATACATAAATAAATAAATGAATTTAAAAATGACTAAATTAATAAATAAAATGGAAAATTAAATGGGAAAATAAATAAATAGGGGAATTTATACAAAGGTAAATAAATACAGAAGCAAATTAAAACAAATATCAATTTATGTACACTTATTTTTAATATTATTGTTTTTATATATTATTAGTGACATTCATTTATTTACTGAATAATTTATTCAGTTATTCTTGATTTTGGCAGCTTCAGTTGTCCATAAGGTTGAGTCTGGGGAAGGATGTCCATGTTGTGAGCCACTCAGTTTTAGCCTTGTGCTTTTAAACCATGTTGGAAGCCTGCAGTTTTAAATAAATTATCAACTATTTTTGATTTTCTTTTTAATCATTAGTTTCGTTTTAAACCTTTAAAGTAAGAAAGTATGGCCAGCTTTGTCACAAAGGCTAATACAAGCCTTTGCAGCTTGTTTGAGGAATAAAGAAGGATTTCCAATATCAAACTCTAAAATAAAATATTTTATTAAAATTTAAATATTCTTTTCTCCTATTAACAACACAGCATTCCCCGATGGAGCATGCCCAGAGCTCAAGAGATTGGACTTGGACACTTTTCAGTGTAGGGAGAGCTGTCCTTATTGTTCTCAAATTCCGTTATACAGCCACACGGACTGGAGGTGAGTGGGTTGAGAAGGCCAAAAGGCAGGACCTGTTTATGGTCCTGCAAAATTCCTCGGGATCTAAATAAATGTTCTTTCCTGACTTTCTCTGGAGTAAAATTGTCACTCTGACGCCTTCCAGACCTGGGACTGAGACTCTCTCACTCTCCTTAAGTTATGTGTTTTGTCATGCCAACAAGATTAACTAAATTATGTAGCTCCATAAGAGTAGGCTAAAAGACACCATGTTTGTCCTCAGAACTAAGAAAAGGACAATAATCAAGAGGCACACAGAAAGTTCGGTGCAAAACTGCTTCTCTGCCTCCAACATACATAAAACCGTTAGATCTCCTTTGTTCACTCTCTTTCGTTTTTCGCTCTCCATACCTAAGGAGCCTTACCTATGTAGGCGTCTTTTAATTTGAATCTTTTCTCCAGAGTTTTTTTACCTCCTGTATACGTATATAAACTGTTACATGTCCAAATAAAACAGAGCTGGCCATGTGGCGCATGACTTATGGGACCTCCTCATTCTCCTTTGTCCTTTGCAATGTCTTGTTTCTATACAAATACCACGCTGTGACAACAATGACGACAATCGAAAGACCGAATAATGTCCAATACGCAGTGCAGTCATCTGAAGTAAAATGCACATAGAGGTGACTGTGTCGTGATCCATATAGATTATACGCTTCATACTGGTAGAGCCCATTAAGGTCGGGACTCCTGCTCAGGAACTGCAGCGTCGCACCATCTACTCTGAGACCAGAATGGGGCCATGACTGATCATATCTAGTCCATGTGAAATTTGGCTTCGGGTTGGCTTCAGTCACACACTGAAATGAGTCTGTGGCTCTCTCAGTAATGTTCATGTCCATGGGTGGAAAACGGATCTGTATGGTCAAGGGCACCTTTTCCTCTTCTGACAGGGCTGGACTGGTTATGACGCATTGTACCAAACGACGGTTGAGTTCTATGGTAGGTACTCCAAACAGCCTACTGATTGTGGTGGTTGTACCGTTTTCATGTCGTTGGTCGTTGTCCTCATTTCTTCCAGAGTACCGGTGAGCCACCTAACTTCTGCAGGAGGCTTGGAACCAGCAGCCGTGCAGGTAGCGAGGGACACTTCTTCGTCACCCAACACTGGATGACTATCCGTTAAATATGTGACTGGAGGCGCAATTACGTTTAGAAACGTATCACTCTTGATATTTCCGCTGGGGAACACAGTGACGATGCACGTGTATGTGCCCTCATCTAGCAATGTTACATTAGAAAAACGGATAGAGCCATTGTTCTCATTCTGGTTCCCAATAAAGTCAAACCGATGTTCAATGCCATCAACAGAAAATGCCTCGCCCGATAAGATTACATAGAAATTGTCACGCAGAGGGAAACTTTGGGTCCTCCTCTGCCATGAAATCTGGGTTAACAATTCCGTTGTGTCACTTTTGCAGGGTAAGACAGCGGTCCCTCCTGTCACCACTGTTACCGTATTTTCTCCGATCCTCT
The DNA here is from genome assembly GCA_008360985.2 of Macquaria ambigua. Taxonomy (NCBI): domain Eukaryota; kingdom Metazoa; phylum Chordata; class Actinopteri; order Centrarchiformes; family Percichthyidae; genus Macquaria; species Macquaria ambigua. The sequence continues at coordinate 41,579 of VMKM01002534.1, forward strand.
GAGAAGTATCTGCGCATCTACTGATCAGGATGCACAATATCACCATACAGCCGGTCCACGTTGGTGGTGAGCTGTATCATCCCGTGCGTATCTGTGTTCAAGGATTCAACAACATCAGCGTGATGTGAAATTATTTATACCAGAAGTTGTCCAACCTATCAAAAAAAACCAGTCCAACCTATAAAAAACCCAGTCCAACCTAGTAGTCCAATCTAGGACTTAGTCAATGTCAGAGTCATCAAAAACGACCCCTCTAGAGGGCATGACCCCTCTTCTGGCAAAACTCCAGATCCCTCCGGTGCGCCTTCGTCTAATCCTATTCCTGAGTGGACCTAGGCGTGCAGCATGTGCTCTCTCCTTTTTCTCTTGCTGTACTAAAGTAGGTGATAGGCGATTACTTTGCCAGGAGGATCTTGTTGTCTGGATTGTAGTTCTACCATCCACCGGATCACCCGTGCAGACTGATGTGCAACCAAGATGAGTATTTGGTGGGACAATGCACACGGGTATCTCCTTTATATATTGTTGTAAAGTGGATGATGTGCAATTCGTTTGACAGGTGGAGCTTGTTGCCTGAATTGCAGTTCCACTCGTTGAAACGTCCTCCGCTGGTATATCGTGCTCCGTGTCCCTTGCCACTAACCCATCTAGCATATTATCATCAGAGTCACGTAGGTCAGTGGTGTCATGCTCCGCGTCCCTTGCCACTAGCCTATCTGGCGTATTATCATCAGAGTCGCATAGGTAAGTGGTGTCATGCTCTGCGTCCCTTGCCACTAGCCCATCTGGCGTATTATCAGAGTGGCATAATGCCTGGGTGGCGCCTTGGTGTGCTGTCATCTTGTCTCCGAACCGAAACAGGAGTGTGTTCCGTGGGTTTCAGTACATCATTTTACGTAGGTTTGTGTAACTTCTCCTTATACTGGGAGGACCCGTAATAACACACAACAGCAGCCAATATGGTCATCATCTTTATTATTTACATACACACCCGGTAGAGTACATTGGTGTAAGATACAGGGGAATGATATGGACATTACATTACTAGGAAGTGCCCTGCCCTGGAGTGCCCTGAGATAACTTTGTTATGATATGGCACTATATAAATAAAACTGAATTGAATTGAATTGAATTGGGAGGAAAAGGATGGACTGCTGGTGTTACATTACACGCTACCTAGACGTTCATAGGGTGCATTTCCCCGACTGCCTGCCGGTGATACCTTTTCCCGTTGCGTTTCCTTCTCATACACAACCAACAACAGCATGCCACACAACACATTGCACCAGCCACGAATGCAATTGCAACGCCTATGATTATATACAGTTCATATTTGTCCACAAAGGAGTTGTCCTGATCCTCCTCATACAAGTCTTCCCCTCTCATCATCTCATCCCGCTCGGACTCAAGGACAGTAATTAGCCTTTGCGTAATCGATTTCACCGTCCCCCGTGTCTGTCTGGATCAACCATTCCTCATCCTCCCTCAGTGCTCGACCGGTCAATTCGACCAATGTAGTTAGTCCTCCTTTGAAATCTTTAGTGTAAAAGGCATTACCTAGTCGAATTATTTGCTCAATGTTCTCCACTGTGTTATCTGGAACTCCAATAACCTTAGGCAATTTTTGAATATGCTCTTTGTTAGTCAGGTCTGCTGCTCCGGCGGCTGATGTGAGCCCTTTCGCTTTGTCAGTGTTGGCGATTTTCTTGATCTTGTCCAGAGCGTGTTTCATTTTTTCGGTCGCTGTAGTTTTTGGCTTGACTTGATACACACCTTTAGACACAGCCACTTTACCAGAACTAACTTTCGTCCTCCCTGCGTAGACTTCACAATTCGAGGTCTTACATTCCTCACAGTGGGATGTCAGACACTGTTTCATGGTGTCACTCGTACCACAACGCACAGTCTGTAGAACACCGCCAAGACATTTGTAAGACACATCCATTTCGTCTGACCCGTAGTTCTTCAGATTCAGGTGTTCCAGGTTACTAGTTGTCTTGATTCTGTCACCGTCGTTTTTCTTCCTGTAGTCTTTGAAGAGTCTAGTTTCTTTGCAGTTCACCACCTTGCAAGCACTACAGACGAGTTCCTTGTAGTCTTTGTATTTGGACATGCCGTTTATACCAGGAGCGTTTACCATGACAGTCGAACCGCTGAGACACTGGGCCTTGTAGGTCTTGGTCACGGCTGAGACCTTACAGGTGGTCACAAAATCAAGTATGACAATGAGCTTCATGGCTTGGCCTTGGTTGGCTGACACCGAAGGTTCGAATGATTCCATTCTGGATCATGTGGGAGTGTCTGGATCGTATTTCGGAATAACGGTTTCAGCTGAGGCGTCGTTCAGCAAAACCAAAGCAGTGGAACGGACAGTGGAGAAAAGCGTGTCACATAGCAACAACGTCCATGTCACTTTGTCCACGTACCAATGTGAAGTAGGTACTGTGATGATTACATCGTACACCCCCAGCAGCGCACTCAAGGACGACATTGACACCTTGAACACAGATCCTCACGGAAACATAGAACACTTTTTGGCTACCTGGGGTTACGCATTCGTGAGTGCTATTACAGTGGGTGGGTATTACAGTACATTTGAAATCTATTCCACGTGCAACAAAGATGCCGTCGCTAACTTGGACTCTGCCAGAGAACGCTGTAGTGAAACCGGTGCTACTGCAGAGATGACAGGCGGTACATTTGGCCTCAGTGTTGGTGTACAAGCAGTTAAGTGTAACACCGAAGGGTTGTCAGAATCCCAGAGACAAGCATTAACAAAAATCACTACAGACATCCAAGTACTTCAAATAGGGGGTGATACATTGGGCAGTGAAAGGGATTGGGAGGCTACATTAAAGATGAATCCCTACCCATAAGTCCAATAACCGCACTCCCGGGATTTTCCACAGCAGCTGCCACATTGCTAAAGTGGAGACCTGAGAATGTTCAATTGTCTGTAGAACAGTTCATGGAGAAAGTACCCGAGATGACTAAACGTTGTTAACGGTGCCACTGCGGACGTATTTCTGTGTATGTAGGACATGGTCTAACTATGAGTGTTCTATGGCTGACTCATGACTCATATGACAGTCTACTGCTTATGATATGACAGTCTACTGCTTATGATATACTGCTTATGATACAGTCTACTGCTTATGCTATGACAATCTACTGCTTATGATATGACAGTCACTTAACCAATACATCATCATGTCTTTCTAGTACCATACAGGATCCTTTATGTCTTGCAACATATATATTGGTTTGCATTCTACAGCTGTTTATGTTACCCTGTGTCTACTGACTCCAATAAACGTGTCTTTTGCTTATACAAACAACGTGTCTTTGTATACATCTTTAGTGCACGGAACTATACACCTGAAACACTCACAGGCGTAGGGCCCACTATCATCTCTTGTCAAATCATTTTAGCCAGAGGTACACAGTCTGATTCATATGTACAAGCGTGACCCCGGAGTTACACGTCTGCTCAAATGCCTGTCCATGCTGATACAACAGCTGACACGTCTCTCTCTTGAGTTCCTTTGTTGTGATGTTACATACTGTAAGTACGATCATATCCAGCGGAGCATTCGTTTTTCAAAGTGTATTACAAATATAACTTTAACATTTACGCATTTGTCAGCCTCAGACTCATTGACCTTGGCTACTTTTCTGTGAGGAACATATTTTTCAATGAGTGCACACTGTACAACCTCCTACACATGTGGTGTTCGGGTCCAGTGGCCCCGAGGGGCCGTAAATTGTGGCGTTTGTATTTACCGTGTACTTTCCCTCTGTCCTCTAACCTGGACCTGTTGTTAGTGTGTGTGTGTGTGTGTGTGTGTGTGCGAGAGGGAGAGGGAGGGAGAGAGAGAGAGAGAGAGGGAGAGGAAGGGAGAGGGAGGGTGAGAGAGAGAGTGTGTTAATTAAAAAAAGAGAGAGGGGTCAGATGTTAAATCAATGGAGAGTCCAACCTACAATATTCAATGGGGACTGGAAATCCAACCCGTGTTAAATGGTTAAATCAATGGAGAGTTCAACCTATGATATTCAATGTGCTTATATCACACCGGTCGCCATTTTGACATTTTCCAGCGCGAGAACGAGGCTGCGGTGGGAGGCATTCCGGGAGAAAGAGCAAGCTCAATTTGTGGCTGCGGCAGCTAGCAGTGGCATTGCCGCGGCTGCCACTGACCTGCAGCTGCTGCCACTGACCTGTCGCGGCTGCCACAGACCTGCCGCGGCTGCCACTGACCTGCCACGACTCCTGCCACTGTTTGAGTGCGGCTGCCACTGACCTGCCACGACTCCTGCCACTGTTTGAGGCGGCTGCCACTGACCTGCCACGACTCCTGCCACTGTTTGAGGCGGCTGCCACTGACCTGCCGCAGCTGCTGCCGCTGTTTGAGGTGGCTGCCACTGACCTGCGCGGTTGCTGCCGCTATTTGAGGCAGCTGCCACCGACCTGCCGCGGCTGCCACTGACCTGCCACGACTCCTGCCGCCGTTCGAGGCGGCTGCCACTGACCTGCCGCTGCTGCCACTGACCTGCCACAGCTGCTGCCGCTGTTTTAGGCGGCTGCCACTGATCTGCCGCTGCTGCTGCTGTTTGAGGCATCTATTAGTGAGATGCCTAAGTTTATTTGCTTATGTTATTAGACTCATTAGAAGTAGCATTTCCATGACGTGATTTTTGCATTAATTTAATGCTGCCGCTGTCCGTGGACGCTGCCATCTCATCATTTTTTCCTGACCCTGATCAGCAGAATGCTAGCAAGTCTAGGGGCCACAACCTTGCAGCTGTTATAAGGAATATTTACAGCATGAAACAGAAGCTTTATTTATGTGTTACAAGGCAGCAAAAACAAACTGTGCTCCCAGTTAACTGCAGGTAAAGAAATTGATTTACATTTCCCAGTGCATCACAGGATCATAATTTCAAATCATGTACTAAGGACTGAAAAAAATGTTATTCAGGTAATACAGTCCTGACTTTCAGATGCTGAACTATGTTCCCATAGTGCAGCATCTGAATGAAATATTACAGTAATGAAGACACTATTCAGCTGTTGTTGTTCACTCTTTTTATTAACACCTTTATTAAAACCCCTTATTAAAATATTCCAATATAAATAAAATATTTAAAACCCAGTATACAGTGAAGTTTTGCAGTTAAATTTGGCTGCACAGCGTGAGTTTGTTATGACTGCAGCATTGGTCCACAAGGATGAATCATTCTTCCTCAAATCTGGAGAAAACCTTGTAGTTCTTTTTATCCACAAGTTCTGTGCAGAATGTCTCATAGTCCTTTTTTTTTTGAAAAACAAAAGTTAAAAGTTCCGCTGGAGAACCCTCATCATGATCACCTTCCCAGCTCTTCAGATCCTGGATGATTTCAGTTTGGTCCTCTTTGTCCATTGAAAGGATAGCAGGAATTTTAAGTCTTCCATCAAATTTTGTCTTGCGGCACCAGTCAGCTGCAGCCATGCTGTCTCTCAAAATAATGTTTTCCTGCAGTTAAAAAGAAGTGTGGTCAAAGCTGTATATTGATGTTGTTCCCAACTAAGTCTTCAAATATGTAGAGCATTTACAGTACATCATCATCATCGATCATATTTTGTAATAATTACAAAAATTATTTTGTCACATACCATTGTTTTCAGTCCTTTGAATGTCAGGATTTGTCTGTTCAAATAAGACAAAAAGACAACACTCTACATACCTTCATATCATTGAATAAAGTGAAATGTTCACTGTAATGTTTTCGAAGGGCTGGATCTAATCCTCTGTGTTTCCACAGATACATTCTGTTGGAGAGAACATGCCCACTCTGCAGGTTTCTTTCTTTCTTTCTTTCTTTTAATATTAAATGTAGATTAAGTTTTTGCCAGCATGAACAGTATGTATAATTAGTGAATGCCATTTAGGTGAAAAACACATTTTTGTCAGCTCACTGGATAAAATGTATAATGTATGTTATTACCTTTATCTCTGCATCTGTCTTCTGCTTTAACAGATTCCAGAATGTCGTCTCTGTATAAGACAAAAGCATTGCCTAAATTGGACCAAAATCTTTATGTTTTACGTCAACAACATACACATTAAATTACCAAATATATCCAACAGTACATTGTTTATACTGTATATATAACTACACTGTTCCCTGTTTATATGTAGCTAATGGCTAAGAATCTCTTGTGCACATTTCTTTTTCTTTGTCATTATTAACAAGGTCTTTAATTTTTGTATATTTATTTAGTTGTTCATTCATTTAACAAATGTTTATGTTTTCAGTAATAATGCCTACTCCTGTGAACGTTAAATGAAGAAAATTATTCAACACGTTAAGGGAAAATCCTCCCTAATCTTCTTTATAAAACACAACTCTAACAATTACCACTTTGATTTCAATGGCAGCCATGGGTCTGACATGTTTGAGATTATTCTTACACATCTGGGATAATGTTCATCATGCATCCACAAAAGAAAAATTCTTCGATGTCCAGTCGCCCTCCACACCAGCACACTCAAAATGCAGCCAGTTTTTGCAAGTTGTGCATTATACCCATGGGTAGCGCCTTATGTGGTCATGGAAAACACTGGTGAAAAACAGAAGTGGGACAACTGAATCAATATTCCACAATATCTGTTGAAGTGCTATCAAGTTGGTCCATTTCCAATATTCCAAAATGTGTTTTTCCATATAATCATAAGTGACTTAATAACAACTGACCTTGTCAACTGTGTTGTGTGTAAATAAATAAGGTTTGAGTTGAGATGTCATTTCTGTTGTACATACCTGGTTGTCCCAGTTGCTCGCTGGAACAAACATGACTTTATTTTCCAGGCCAGGCAATGGCTGCTGGAGCCTGTCTTTTTTGCTTCAGCTTCCTGTAGTCTAACTTCCTTTTTTTCCATCTTTAATATTTCTTCCATGGTAGGTGGGAAGTCCTGTGTAACAAAGACCTTTGCTGTAACCACAGCATTTCTCTTATTACAAGTACAGATTTCGACATATTAAGTTGCATCGTGCAGATGAAGAGTTCTGCATTGAGTGAGAGTCAAAGCCTCCACAGTGACCTCAAGATTTAGCACTTCGTTTTCAGCTGCCTAGTTGGGAACAAAACAATTGACTTTGATGAATCCACAGACCACACATGCCCCGAACATGAAGACAAGCAGCTCACAGAACAAACGAAAACTCCACAATTAACAGAGTCCTGCTGCTTCCACTGTGGAGGATATGTCACAGTCCAACCTTGAAGGCCACCAGAAAATCTGAAGACATTTCTACAAAAGATGAAGGTGGCAATAGTTTAGTATGATCATACTGTCACATTACCTTACCAATAAATTAGAAATGTTGTATGTGACTCTCACTTTACCTGAGGAGGTCCATGTCATTATCACTGATTTTGCAGTAAAGCATAAGTGAATCATAGATTCGAATCTGTTTGGCTTTGAAGTCAAACACCTACAAGGAAATAAATCTGTCATCACTACATTCCAAAACATATAACAACATTTTAGCTCAACTGATAAGTTTAAATGTAGGTCATGGTATAGGTTATGGCTTTTGCTGTTTCTGCATCATTTAATGAAGGCTGTTGAACAAAACCACTTCCACCAAACATGTCATACAGACATATTCACCTATCCTATCCTATAAAAGCCAAATGATAGAATAAAACCTTTAAATTAATGGTGGCTCACCCAAAGAATGAAATGGTTCCCCGTCTCTGGAGAGGAATGACCCACAATTCTAGGGAGGAATATCTTGTCTGAGACCTATAGCACAACAATAACATCAGGTAGGACAACTCCATCCATGTTGAGAGCAGATGTGTTTTTTTAATTTTAGTTCACAATGCTGTCAGGTTGGATGTTAAGACTGCCAACTGAATTAGGCAGAAGATTTTCCTTCCCCTCTAAAAAATAACAAAGAACAAATTATGATTTTTGGAAAAACATGTCTACACCATTTATGTTTTCGCCAGTTTTGGCCACACCAACAGGATTACATACAGTTTCAGGTTATGGCACATTCTTTTTTATTCTAAGACTTAGATTTTTAATATCTAATATAATTATGTTTTAATAATAGTAATAATTATTTAATATCATATACTAACTAAACTTACCAGCAGACTGCAGTCCAAGCATCCCATGCAGACCAATAGACAACTGTGTGTTGCATAAGGCCTCCATTTCTGCCTTAAAACTCCTGTTTATCTGGTCATTATGCAGATCGATCAACACCCTTACAGTTTGTTTGAAGTGTGCCTCATTCATTTGGCACAATGAGTACCTTACAGATGCAAGTTCACGATTGAACTGCTCTGCAACTGCTGAGTTCACTTCTGTTCGTAGGGTGGGGCAGATGTTGAGGCTTCTCAGCTTCTCTTCTGGACGCTTCTGATTTTTTTGGTGGAATCTATCATACAGGGAGTATTTCACAGGTCCCTGTGATTGGATGTTTTGCTGCCATTCTGTCACTATCCGTCTTTCTCTGTAGTGGGAATGGGGACCTCAGGTTCTTCATCCACTGCATATCAACCTGCAATTCCTTCTTCTCTGCCAGTTTGATATTATCTGAGGTTGGGGCACAGAGTCTTCCGTCATGTGGTTGGAAAAAAAGCTGTTTAGTGCGGTTGTTAGTGTGGCGAGCAACCTGTCCAGCTACATCAGAAATGTAACAGGTGGGAAAGTGCTTGAAACTTAGCAACCCGTCAGTGTGGTCTCTTGCTGACTCTGTCCAGAAGAGAAAGTTGAGATAGTATACCACACCATGCACACAGGAAAAATGAAGGACACCACCTAAAGAATAGAAAAAAATATTGTTCAGCACAGTCATGTTATTGGAAGGTAAAAAAAAAAAAATATATATATATATATATATACCAAGCTATTTCTCACCACCACCTTTCTGTAGCTTCATGAAAAGCTTTGGGTATACTTAAAGTTCAGGAGTTCCTGAAGCCTGTTCATTATATCAGCAATGGACCCCTCTGAGGACACACCCAGGGCATAACAAGCATCCTGGAGTTCCTTTTTTTGAGGCTGTAAATTGAAAATACCCATTTAAATCAGATGAAGCACACATAACATCATGTAACACCTTGTAGCAAAAAAACACACAGAATTACAAAACTATGTCTATACAGTCACATTATACTGACAAACCAGTATGAGTAGCACAATGTATACCTTCTTTGACTCAATGATTTCGAGTATTATGTCCTCATTTATCTTTTTTGGGGGTTGCTTGATGTCATCAGCTTTTTTTTTCATTGCCTTTTTAACCTCAGTTTTTGGGAGAATGTTTCCAACTCTGGTGTGCTCTCCCATCCATGGTGCCAAAGTGGAGTGGCGAACAGATGTGCAGTATGGATTTGCAACAGATGTTCCTATTAGTAAAACATATAACATTGTACAAGCATTTGTTTAAAGATATTGATAGTGTTGCGTATGCTTACCTAAATGTGTAAATTTGATACCATTGTGCATGAACTTAACTTAATATTTATGATAAGGTAGAGCACTGTCACTATGTAGTCCAAACCTGATATGAGGCCTTCTGCTATTAGTGACCTGTCCAGATCCGACCATGCCTTTACAATGTCCACTTCCAGGTCTTTGTCAGATATGGTATCTGGATCAGGCCTTTTAAATGTCCCAACTGCAAATTAATTACGTTTTTACCACAATTACAAAGGCATGACAACCACATAACCTTTTACAGAGTACCATAGAGTCACTGCTATCTACAAATATGTAATTCCAACAAAGAACCAAAAATTTCCATTTCAATATTCAGAAGGACGTTATTAAATATTTAATCTTTGCCCACCTAACATACAGGCACATGTTTGTATATGTGCGTCAGTTATTAGAATCTTCATGACTGGAATTTTACAATAGGTTTATTACAGATAGCAAAAATATTCTTACGTGGGACATCAAATGCCAGTTTCCAATTTGCATCTGCTACTACCACAGCTGGGTGGTATCCACACTGGTTAGCAAGAGAAGTCAAACTGAAATTCAGTTAATGATTGGAAGTGGTGGAATGCTCTCCTCACTGTTTGGTGGTGGTACCAGTTGTCATTGAAGAATGATAGAGTGTCCAGCATGCGTCCACTGAGTGTCTTGTTCTGTAATTAAACAACATAGTAAAGTTATATGCATCATCAATAAATCATTGCCGAAGTCATTTATTTACAAAGTTCGATACGCTGAAACTTTTTTTGATGTATAATTGCTTGCTGGAATTGTATTACACAAAGCATTTATGGCTGCCTTACCGCCAAACCAGACAGCAGAAGCTCACACAGTGGCAGAGTTATGAGGACACGGTTGTTGAAGTTGTGGAATCCAGAGGAATATTCTTGGAACCTCACAATGTTAGCACACATTGGGCACTCTTTCACAGTGACAGAGACACCTGTCAATTGAAAGAAAAGTTATTTTTATCCATTAACAAAAACTTTGTAAAGCTGTATTATATAAACACAAAACATTCAATTCTTTACTGTAACAGCTGTCCTTCAAACCGGATCTGAATGTGATATCATGATGAATACGTCCATGCAAAAGTACAGACTTTTTTTTATTCACTTACCTTTTTGGACATAGTTTATCCCATACACATACATAGCCTGGGTGGTTACAACTTTGGAGGCATTAAGTTCTGGAGGAGTAGGCCCTGGACAGTAGGGGCAGGTGTTTTCAGAGGGGACAAAACATGGTCGTGGTTGTTGCTCATAAGTTCTCAGCTCCATGGGTAAATCCTGCAGGCATGGGATGCGCTTTTGTTTGTAAAGGTATTCTGTCATTACACAGACTTTTTGCGTGTTGACAGTGTGTGGCTCACAGGGGATGCTGCTGTCAACCATGTGACTTTCCAAGTCATCAATATCCTCTACTTGCATATCTGAGGTGGCCACTAGGGTGCCTGGGGACTCCTGGAAAATTCACCACATTCCCATCATACGATGGATACAACGGTGTGATCTCCAGTTCCCCGGCACTGACAGTTCCACTGTCCTACCACTGCATCAAATGTCACTCTTGTCCTCCCAAACTGGCACCAGTTGTCTGTTTCATTTGTGAAGACTGAAAAAAAATACCACCGTTGGGAGTATCCCTCGTCTCCAAAAAAAACCAGGAAATACACTATCCACTCCACAGTTGTTTGCAGCAATATTTAAATCTTCACATTTGACACCCCACTCAGAGGACATCAGCCCTTTGCTCAGCATGTCCTGCAGTGAGGCAGATGTGAGTACTGCTGGCTTGGCATATGGTTTGGCATTCCTGGTTCTTTCTAGGTGTATACATTCTTTTCCAGGATTTCCTGATGACCAAGCAATCTGCATGAATTTTCTACAGTTCTCTACTTCACAGTCAATTTTTGGTGTATTTGTTGACATGAATTTGGTGCGCTCAGCACAGCAGTGCAGTGCGGACATGCAAAATGGTCAGGCTTTGAGTCCTCTGTGGAGTCATCTGTGACATTGTCAGCTTTTCTTTTTGAAGTGCTTTGCTTCTCTGCAAAAACAAAAACAAAAAACACCAGTTGTTATTACAGCTGTTAATGTAAAACATTTAAACATTGATAAAAGAGTTTAATGTTTAATGTTTAAACCACCATAGTCATGCTACAGTATATCTGCCCTGTACGATGGCACACTTCTAGGAGGTAGTTAATTTCTAGAATCTGTTTCTGTTTTGCCACACACTGGAAACTGCAATCTATGACTTTGCTGGTGAATGCACAACACTGATGACCACCTGACACACCAATTTCAGTTAAATGATGATACAACAATTCATGATATTTTCACAACTATTATCAGTATCTACTTCTGATTAAATATCATGCTCATTTATCACAACTGCTGCCATAGAGATTGTTTCAGCAATGTGTAATGGTAAAAGAGGGAATGGAATATCCTGTGAGTGCACGCTGCAGAGTTCAGTCCGTTTGTGCCACCTGCCAAGACATACAGCCTACAGTGCAATTATAGGACAGTAACATTTATTTGATTGTTTGATGTCTGCACCCCAGTACACTGGATTTGAACTACAACAATGGCTGTGAGGTAACGTTTTATCCACATAAATATTGTGACAAACTGATATGTCTCGTAGGCCTTTTTATATACAACATCTTAAGGACAAGGCAGAGCATAGTGATCCTCCTGGGGGACTAATTGTGGGACTATGTTTAGCAGTATTCCAAGACTGTTCATCTGATATGAAAGTAAGCACCAACAAATGTAACCAAGAGTCAGCACTTTAAAGTCATACTATAGTATTTTTCAATTCAAACATAATGTGCTGAAACACATAGACATACTATGTGACTTTAATAATACTATTCTGAATGCACACCATAGCTTTTACATCTTGTGAAAGCTACTGCAGTATTACTTATCACAATCGACATCCGATTTGGTATTATTGCATTTTTTTAGATAAAAAATAAAGAATAGCAACAAATGACAAAGAATTAGTGCCATATTACCTTGTCCTTTGTGTGATACAATACCTGCAGGAGACACAGATTACATAACTATACAGGTCACACCATGAAAATTGACTTTTTTAAAACTAAAACATGCACCCCAAGATCAGAATAAGATATAACAAACTTACTGACTAATGTGTAAAACTGTCCTCAAAATTACCCTTGATTAGTTATCATTACTCTGCATTAAGACTAGAATAAATTCAAGGTTGTTTTTTTAACAATGCTATTGTACCTGATTTGTTGTTAATAATTAATTACATAACTTTTGATAATACATTTTCTCTTAATAAATGTAGGTAACTTGATAAGTAATACTGTTCATTATTTGTATATTCATTACTTACATTCCGCTGTTAATTTCACATGGTAATTATACATGTTATTTTTCTGAATGCTCAACACATTCTGCTCCATTCACATTCTAAATTATTTGACTTGTTTTTTTATTGCGTCTACCTATCTATTTGCTTGCATTTCCTGTGACGCATGAGGCACTTTCAATTAAACAACACTAAGATCAGTCCCCCAACTCATGTCTGTCCCACTTGTGAGTGCTTGAGGGGGTCTTTAACAGACCCTCGAGCCCACTGTGCATTTTTTTTAGTTTTGAGAATTTACCTACATTTCACACAAAGAGCTTTTGAGCTCTTGCAACATAGACATAGATATTAAAATGTTTATAGATGCCGCAGCAGAACACTTACCATGTATGCCTTTTAAATGCTTTATGAAGTAGCATGACCGTGTTAAAGTTCTAAAATTGAATTACTATTTGTAGCCCTTCTCACCTTCCATTTTCCATACTCGTTTAAACGGGTCCAGCCACCAAGTCAAGAGTCTGTGGATAGATTAAAGTGACTGGTCAACAACAAATGGGAACATGATTTTTTTTCAAAGCCAGGCTGACAGTTTAAACCAAGTACGCAATAAAATTAAGTTTTAGTTAACTGTAGCTTACTTAGGCCGCTACTAACAAACACTACGTGTTGGTAACGTAGGCTAATTATCATATCGTCGATTCAAATTAACAAAATAAATGCGCGCTTTCAAAACATAAAGGCATACATCTAACTAAATCTGATTACCTAGGTCTCTTCAGTCGTTAGGGTATCTTGATCTTGCATTGCCTGAAAGAAGTATTACTGTAAATGTCCACTCTGACAAAAAGGTGGGCAGTGATCCCCTTTTTACGATCCAGTTCACGCCCTGAAGGGTTGCGAGGTATGGAAGGCAATTTAAGTAGGCCTATTTGAGCTTCACTTCAACCCCATATCTGTCAGAAAATAGGGTTATGTTATAATAATTGTATCTGGGAACTATGTAGTAACAATTTCCAACATTTTGAAAGGACACATTTCTTACAAACCATGAGTGCTTGCTCATGGTGGGAAATGTTGGGTCTCTGTAAATATAAAGCGTCGGTCTAGACTTGCTCTACTCGAAAAAGTGCCCTGAGATAACTTTGTTATGATATGGCGCTATATAAATAAAACTGAATTGAAATTTAGTAGGCTTACCTTGCCTTTGTAGCTTACTTCTTCTCTCCTGCCGACTCTTTCTCATAAATGATAACAAAATGCACTAGGTTTCCAAAATTTCGGTATATTGCCTTATGTAGGACTATTCGTACATTTATAGTCTAACATATAGCCTAACTTTCAAATGTGACCATTAAAATAGCCAATCACGTCATGCTACTTGTGTCATAAAGTGGCATACCCTATCATAAGTGTTGCCTCTGCCTCTTTATGTGTATATGTGTGTGTGTGTGTGTATATATATATATATATATATATATATGATTCATAAGAAGGCAATGGAAAGTTTATGTATGTGGCAGATTTAATTAATAATTAATTTGTAATTAATTACATTAAGCATACATTATGCAATTTAATTGTATCATTCTGAAAATATTAACTTAATGATATCAGAGAACATACCACACATCTTGGTACAGTAAATATTAAAAAAGATTATGTTGTTAAATACCATAAACATATAGTATATATATGTTTGTATGTAAGATACACAGATGTTATAAAAAGACATTGAAAAACATGCATCACAAAATGTGGAATCAGTAAATGCAACTAAGAATCGTGTGCTATTATAATATGTACAGGGTAGCACATATGTTATACAAATGTGTTACAATCATAATGAATGTCATACATCAACAAGCAAGCCACACAAAACACACACAATAAACAACAATACAGAAACAAACTTATATAAAATAAAAAGATTTTTTTTCACTTTTTTTAAGGTACACACAAACATATATGTCTGTCTTGGTGGAATATTTCATGTCTGATTGTTGATGTGGTTGCATGTGCATGATTGTGAAGTGGTGAGGTATCACGTACAAAGTGCAGACACAAGTGGAGCTGAGACTGGTTTGACAATAGTGACCCCCTTCCCATGTGACTACCACATCGTAGGAAACATACTGTAGGAGATGGCCAAATTGCAGCCACCAGACTGTTTCATCATCGTTCAGGATTGTGCTTACAATACATTATAAACGCATCAACAATACATTATATATGCACATTCTAATCTGAATGATGCATGAGAGAAAAACCAGCAGGCGAAAGAAAAGGTTATTTAACTTTCTACGTATTGGCAATAGAAACTTGTAAGAATGTGAAGGATGAAGCCAGAGCATTTCTTCTTTATGTGCTCAGGTAAATAAGTCACTGGCTGTTCATTGCTGAATTTTGTCACTGGTGTTGCACTTTCTGTGAGAGTATTTAGCTATATCAAGGAGTTTTATAAACACTTGACAAACTAATTAGTAGTATTATTCACTAGCTCAGCAGATGCATATTGATATCAGCAAACATCAGCAAGTGGGTGCTGGTTGACATGCATAGAAAACAAAAGCAGTACCAATGGAAAGTTATAGTCTTTTACAGTAAAATAAAAAGTTTATAAAACAAAAAGTGAAAACACATTAACAGTGAAAGTATACCAACATTAAAAGAAGATAGTCACAATTAAAACCATTAAGTAATAATATTTTCAAAATGTTGTAGAGTTCTCATGTATATTATTGATTATGATAAAAATAAAAAACATTGAAAGTCTTGTTGAGTTTGAACCAGTGATTAAAAACCTCAATTGATGGTTCTGTCTTCAGATCCAGAGGGATTATTTTAAAGAGTTAGAGTCCAAAAAAGCAGAAGGCGGGTTCCCAGGTCGTCTGATGTGTTGTGAACACTAAGTCTCTGGATCTGAGGTCTCTACAAGAAACACATTCAACTACAAAGCCTGGGGGGAAAGTGCATGATTTAAAGACAGATATTAAGATCTTAAAATATATAGGCCTACTCAGACTAATTGGTAGCCAAAGCATAGATTTCATATAGTACTGGGGTGTGCTCTTGTCCGCATGATACTGTACCAGTTGAAATTAGGAACCTTGAAGGAGACCTACTTGAAACTACTGCTAAAAAATGGACCAGTTAAATTGACCAGTTAACTAGCCAGAGAAGAAGTCAATTGTATTGAAGTCACTGTTTTGAGTACAATTTACTTTTTTTGAACAGGATAATCTACCCAGTATCAGTATTCCATGGAGTCATGGTCAGTTAACTGAATTCATGTAAAGAGTGAAGACACCCACTTTTCCTGCATAGGGGAGTAATAATAAGTGTTTTTTGTTTGTTTGTTTGTTTTTTACATTTTTCTTCTAAATATTAGAATGCTGTTTAAATGAGATTTCTTAGAAAATGCCAATGAAATCCTGTCACAAGGAAACCACTTGGGCCCAAATCATAATTTATTATAGTATATAAAACTGGAAATGGTTTACAAACAGTTGGAAAGGAAGATTGCAGTCATTGATGACAATGAATTTCTTCACCTGCAGTTAACTGGGAGCACAGTTTGTCTTTGCTGTCTTGTAACACATAAATAAAGCTGTTTCATCCTAAATTTGACTCAGTGGCAGCGGCAGGTCAGTGGCAGCCGCCTCAAACAGCGGCAACAGCCGCGGCAGGTCAGTGGCTGCTCAGGCTGCCACCGGAAATGCCACTGCTAGCTGCCGCAGCCACAAATTGAGCCAGCCCCTACTGGCAATGACAGCAGGTTGGTGCAGGCTTCTCCGGGGAGGACGGCGGGGACAGTGCAGGCTCAGGGGGAGAAGAGTCTGGGGGAGATGGGGGAGTGCCGTACAACGGACCTCAGATGACGGCTCTCACCCCCATGATGGTCCCAGAGGTGTTTCCTAATGTTCCGCTGATCGCTGTGAGCAGGAACCCAGTGTTCCCCCGCTTCATCAAGATCATAGAGGTGAGGATGATGTAACGTTACATCTCCTGTCGGTGTTTCACTGGGTTCAAGGACAGGGGGTGATGCGATCACACCACAATACTGTTTATACTCTTTGGAGTGAAAACTCTTGGGTGCAGCTCGCTGTTGTCTCTCATACAGGTTTTAGCTGGATATACTGCTCTTCAGATTGTGTCTGTCTGGTCTTGCTGTGGAAGAAAATGACTTGGTTTGTGGGAATCTCGTCATCGTGTGCTGTACTGTCCCTTTAAAGACTTTGAGTTCAATTGCAGTTTGAAGCTGGACTCACTACTGTAAAGCTTACTGTAGAGCCTATTTTACAGTGGAACTCCTGTTTTAAAGTTAAAAGGGCATTCCACTGATTTTACACGTGCAAATGAAAACAGTTGTATCATGTCCTCTGTGGCTCTGGATGAGCTTAATCAAGTCTGTGATAAATAACCCTAATGCTGTCGCAGTGATGTCAGGCTTGGAGGGGGGGCAGATTTTAAAATAGAGTTCTACACATAGTTTATTTATGTGCAAAAGCTATTGAAGACAGCCAATGAAATATGGCTGTGTATTAGGAAGAGCCCCATCTTTTGAAAAAAGAGACTGTTGCCTTCCACTTCTTTTATCTGGGCCGTACTAAAAGCCCTCAGCTTCTGCAGATGTGTAACAGCTGTTACCACATCATCTGCTGCACTGATAACTGATTGGTTAAGTGTAATAACTCAATTTGATGCTTTATTTAATCAAGAGATTATAAAATCCCCAAACTCCTGTGTGGTCATTTCCCAGACAATCACTGGAATGACCTGAAAGTTCCCTTGCTTTAGAAACCCCATACAGGGAATGATTACAGAACATTATATACAGGACTAAAGCTGATATTTCAAGCCTGTCTGTCTGTCCTCCTGTCAGGTAAAGAACAAAGCGTTGATGGAGCTGTTGAGGAGGAAGGTTCGTCTGGCTCAGCCATATGCTGGAGTCTTCCTGAAGAGAGATGATAAGTAAGTCTGATAACTCACTCCTCTGCTAGAATCACTGATGATCAGGTTGATACAGGCCTGAGAAGTAGAGCTTTACTCCTTGACTGTGTGCTTACATGCTCTTCACTAATCTTACTGGACTTAATTGGTGCTTTTTGATGCACATCAGTTTTAAATATCTCAGCTGCTTGGGGAAAAAAACACCATAATTTATGTATCTACTATATAGGGCAGTGTGTCAATACTAACCCATGACTGTCTGCAGTGAAATGTGGTAGTAATGAGTGTTTTTGTCTCATGCAGTAATGAGTCAGATGTGGTGGAGTCTCTAGATGCCATCTACTCTACAGGGACCTTTGTTCAAATTCATGAGATGCAGGACCTGGGAGACAAGCTGAGGATGATCGTCATGGGACACCGCAGGTTAGAAACACTACTGCTGCTGGTGGGCGAGAACTTTTGGGTAAAAGGCGTAGTGGTTGGTTGGAATGAAACTCTGTAGGCTCTGCTCTCTATGGCACACTGTTGTCTGTACCTTGTGCGGACCTCTGATATACTGTATACTCTGGTCTGTCAGGATCCGGATCACAAGACAGCTGGAGGTGGAGCCTGAGGAGGCAGTGACGTCCCCTGTGTGGTCAGAGTCTGAGGCAGAGTCCCAGCCCAAACCTCCACTGAGACGCAAAGCCAAACGTAGCCGCAAGGACCAACCGGGTTCTCTGACAGAGCAGCTGGAGGACAAGGTCTGTAACATGACCCTCATGTGCCACATCTGTAGCCTTCTACACATGCTGTCAGTCAATAGCTGTCAAGCATTACAAACATGTAAGCAGGACATGCAGCCAATCAACACCTTCACCATCTTTTGGAAAATCCCTGTTTTAGCTGTGGGGGTCATGAATATATGTTTTCAGTGTTGTATTTCTAAATCAGTTCCTAGTCCAGTTGGTAGTGAGTCAGCACACATTGATTTGGGCTTTGGGTACTGTTTAGGTATATTAATTCAATGGACACTGAGTAAATGACCTGCAACAGCAAAGAACACAAGGCTGGACTAGGAACCGGGCAAAATGGGCAACTGCCCTGGGGCCTCAGATCCCCAGTGGCCCCAAAGCATCAGGTTCACTGATATCAGCCAGTTTTGGTAATTTGATTAATTGCTAATTTGTTAGAGAATTTGCACCACTGAAGTACAATATTAACTGATGGAGAAGATGGAGAAGGAAACACCCACAGTCACTATGGTTGGTGTTAACCACAGTCACGGTACCCCATCAGCCATAAGGGGCAGCAATAAGCTCATTCCAAGTTAAAAAAACAAATCTGGACAAGCAACACAAAGTTGAGAGTTATTGCAAGTGTTTTCAAACAGTATGTTTAGCTACAAGAGAAATGACTTCAAAGATGAGGACTAAGTGGCTGATTTGGCAAACGGACTTTTGGTAACTTGTCTACCTCCGATAAAGAACAGCACACAGGTGCTTCCCTAAGCTTTTCAACATATATATGTTCATACTTAGGTTCTTCCATTGTAGCAGTACAATGTAAAATGAGCTGAAAGTGTACAGACCTTTTTAAACCTGTTGCTGGGTGTCTCTGCAGATCCCGAAGCGTCTCTACAAGGCTCTATCTCTGCTGAAGAAGGAGTATGAGCTGAGTAAACTGCAGCAGCGGCTGGGGCGAGAGGTCAGAGGTCATCACCAAACATATGAGCTTTAAGCAGCCACTGCTCTGCTCATCACCCACAGTTATTCATCTGTCTCCCTGCTCTGCTCACAGGTGGAAGAGAAGATCAAACAGACTCACAGGAAGTACCTGCTGCAGGAGCAGCTCAAGATCATTAAGACGGTCAGCAAAACATTCTCCGTCTCTCAAACTCCATGGGGGCCTGCAGGAGAAATGAAAACCTGTCAAGGCTTTACACTTGCACTTTTCCTGTATGTCACACCAGTGCAACTTCCAAACTAATACAGTGTGTCAGTCCAACACAGCTGACATGTGGACCGCCACCATAGACTGTAAAAAAAAAAAGATGGACAGATGGATGGAAGATGGATAAAGATGGACAATGCACCTCCACTTCCTCCTACTGTACAAAAATGAAGCCAAAATATCCCAGATACGGGAGCTGCCATGTTGTGCTGGTGACGTCATTTGTAGCCAGAGTCTACGCAGTAGTGATCGGTATCGAGGTCCCGCCCATACACCCGCCTGAACCAATCACGAGCATACCACAATCAAATCACAGTGGTCAATCATGAGGTCACACCCCCTTTTTATAGCATCAAATAACTAATTAAAACCAAACTGATCAGAGAAATGAACACTTGAACAAACATCAGCATAAGAACTACCTAAAATGACAGAAACCATCTTTGGGAACATTTTATTTGACGTGTACTTTGACTTTTCAGTTTGGCCCATGTCCCATCCGCTAACATGGAAGGGGCGGGGCTTATGACCTATACTGCAGCCAGCCACCAGAGGGCGATTGAGATGTTTTGGCTTCACTTTTGGGGAGCTGTCCATCTTTATATACAGTCTATGACTGTCACATATTCCATCAAATGACCCCGCCATAGGTAGTATTTATTTCTGGCTATTTTACTGGATTGCATAAGATGGCACCTGTGTTTACCATATTGTATCCACCCCCAGAATATGTCAGGTTCTTGTGTTACTGACAGACAATCATATTACCAATGTGATTGCAAAATATTGCATTTCACGGAATCACTTGTATAGTGATAACATTGTAGGCAACGTACAGTAAGGTGATAGTATCTTTACGCGAGCTATGCTGTGATTTCCACCGCTGATACTGATCCTAGAACAGAGACTAGTTTTCAGTACCTGCTCCAGCAGGTCTGAGGATCAGGTCTGTGAACTTGGACCCATTAAAACAATATGTGTGTGACTGTGGGTTTTCAGGAGCTGGGTCTGGAAAAAGAGGACAAAGAAGCTATCGAGGAGAAGTTTAGAGAGAGACTCAAAGAGAGGACTGTCCCTCAGCACATAATGGACGTCATCAACGAAGAACTCAACAAACTGGGACTGCTGGACAACCACTCATCAGAGTTCAAGTTGGTCTTGTGTATTTTTTGTCCCACTAGCCAGTGAGGGCCTTTGAATTATGATGTGACTTGGTTGGCTTGAGGAACACTTGAGTCCAGAACGACTTATCTTGACAACTATTGAACAGAATGGCATGAAATTTAGTTTAGGTATGCATGATCTCTGGAAAATGATTCTTAATTTCATGATGACCCCCTGACCTTTTTCTTTCTAGTGCCATATTCAGGCTCACTTATTTCCACTTATGCAAAAATCTAAAGCAGCAAAATGTATTGAGGACATTCATGCTGCACAGAAAATGAAAACTGAACAGGTCTGGCACTGCTGCTGCAATTAGATGTTACTGAGTCTGGTTTCAGGTGGTTGGTATCAGTGGCACTCTGTGTCCTTGGTTATCTCTGTGTTGCTAAGCTCTATCTTTTGTATGCACTGGTATTTCTGTTGATATCAGAATAACAGACACATTTCACACTGAGGATACTAAAATCATTTCATTTCTGTTCTGCTTTACATTAAACAAACATAAACAAACAACTACAACAACTGTGTGTTGCAGTGTAACCCGTAACTACCTGGACTGGCTGACCAGCATGCCCTGGGGTACCAACAGTGAAGAGAACTTATCATTAGCGAGAGCCAAAGATGTTCTGGAAGAAGACCATTACAGAATGGATGATGTTAAGAAACGCATATTGGTTAGCAAATGCGCGTGTGCACACACGCACACACACACACACACACACTTTAAGTACACAAGAAATGAAAAACAAACAAACACGTTTTTACTTGGATGGCAAATGTTCAGATACATCTATCCACACATCAAAAACTGTGGAGCTTTTTCTAGTAGAATGAACCTGACTTCCTCTCTCTTTTTATGCAGGAATTCATAGCAGTGAGCCAGCTGCGTGGCTCCACCCAGGGGAAGATCCTGTGTTTCTACGGTCCTCCAGGTGTAGGAGAGACCTCCAACGCCCGCTCCATAGCCAGAGCCCTCAACAGACAGTACTTCAGGTTCAGCGTGGGAGGCATGACCGATGTGGCTGAGATTAAAGGACACAGGTCTGGAAGTCTATACTGCCAATATTATTGAGGGACCAGTAAAGCATATGTATCATGTACAGAGCTCTGTGTCTGGTATTGGGCAGGTGCTAGGCTGGAAAAGGTTAAGAAAATTAATGTGGGGAAAAGCTGGATAAGGACGGGTAAAACTAGAATTAACTGCACCACCTACAATGTGATGGGTTACAACTAGAGATGCACTGACATGGAATTTCAGGGCCGATAATGATATGTGTTTGTGTGTGTGTGTCCAGGAGGACGTATGTTGGAGCGATGCCAGGGAAGATTATCCAGTGCCTGAAGAAAACCAAGACAGAGAACCCTCTGGTGCTAATAGATGAGGTCAGTATGGTGGTGCTGCTCCTGTAGTTCTGTCTGTTGAGTTCAAGATAAATCCATATCCATATCAGAGCAACATTAATATTACTGGAGGAAGTCTGCTGATGTGGTATTTACTGTCTGCAGTGAACAGATTCTTTCTGGCTACCAGTTTTAGCTTCAGTTACCTGTAGATGACTTGGCCCATATAACCAGGGGTGGAGTTTAATAAATAGTGTTTTGCCTGGTTTGATGTACAGTGGGAGACGATGAGTGTCCCATTACCATCACTTCCTAGATATGGTCTCCTTAGCTGAGAAAATCATACTAAATTCCACAATGTTTTTTCATGATTTAACACCTCCCCCACTTTGCACATTCATAATTCACGAGAGTGTAGAGGATAGATTAATCAGATCAATAATGTTGTCCCAAGATGGATACAAGACTAAGAGTCTACAGCCATACTAGCGGCTCTGTGAGGCTGTAATTGAAGATAAAAACGCACATCAGCATGTTAACATGCTCACGATGACCATGCTAGCATGGTGATGTCTAGCAGGTATAATGTGTACCATGTTTGCTGTGTTATTTTAGCGTGTTAGCATGTTAACATTTGCTAATTAGCACTAAACAGAAAGTACAGCTGAGGCTGATTGGAATGTCATCAGTTTTGCAGGTATTTGGTCATAACTACGTGTATACATGTATACACCCAGAAAGTATGTACAGTATGTGCAATGTCAGTGTAAAGTTCCATGTCATTTATTTATGGTGTAGTGCGGAGGATGAGTTGAGGAGTCTGACAGCCTGATGAAAGCTGTAGTCTGGTGGTACGGCAGCAGATACTTCTGTATTACTTGCCAGACTGCAGCAGGGTGAACAGGCTGTGGCGGGACTTGTCTTTTAGTATCCAGGGCTCTGTGAAGACACCTCACCTCACCTCACTGATATCACTGATGCTCAGTAGATGGGTACCAATGATGTTCTGGTGGTTTTAATCACCTGCTGCAGAGCCCTCTGGTCCTGGGCCGTGCACATCCTATGCCAGTTTGTAATGTTTCCAGTCAGGATGCTTTCTATTGCTCCTCTGTAAAACGGGAATAAGTGAAACTTATCTATCTATCTATCTATCTATCTATCTATCTATCTATCTATCTATCTATCTATCTATCTATCTATCTATCTATCTATCTATCTACCTACATACACACACACACACACATATAATATTGTTTAACCATATATAATATATATGTATGCATGTTTGTATGTAATGTTAATGATATTGATGAGAACAAGTCTTTCTCTAACCTGTCATTACCAGGTGGATAAGATTGGTCGTGGTTACCAGGGTGATCCATCCTCCGCATTGCTGGAGCTTCTGGATCCTGAACAGAATGCCAACTTCCTCGACCACTACCTTGATGTTCCTGTAGATCTGTCAAAGGTAGGAGTGTGTGCTCTTTGTATAAAATTCCGCAGTCCTAGTGAAAAATGATGCAGTTTTTGTAAGCCCCGACCTCTCTGTCTGCTCCAATAAAGGTTTTATTTATCTGCACGGCAAATGTGACTGACATCATCCCAGAGCCTCTCAGAGACAGGATGGAGATGATCAATGTGTCTGGATATGTGGCCCAGGAGAAACTGGCTATTGCAGAGGTAACACCAACTTCTATCTCTGCACTTATGTGATTATGTATAAATAAATAAATAAATAAAAGTATGCTGTATAAATTATGTTGTTATGATTATTGTTGTATAGTTTAATAGCAGATTCATTTTTCTCACAGTTAAAGATATCAAGTAGCACATAAAAATTCAGTATGCCTTACTAGTACATCATGCTTTTAATTTCTATTTCTCTGTGTGTCTGCCTGTCCAGCGTTACCTGGTCCCTCAGCTCCGCTCTCTGTGTGGTCTGACCGAGGAGAAGGCCTCAATCTCATCTGACGCCCTCACTCTGCTCATCAAGCAGTACTGCCGGGAATCTGGAGTGAGGAACCTGCAGAAACAAGTTGAAAAGGTAAAAAACTGTAAAGCTCTGTTCTCTCTTTACTAAACCAGAGCTCACATGCATTAGGCTACTCAGAACAAAGATTTCAGTCTTAATCAGTAGAAAATTCTGCATGTCACAAAACTGAATCCTACTACTTCATCCTTTAATGAGGATGACAGGCTGGTACAGGTCAGAAAAGAACTGAAAACCACCTTCTAAAGTAATGTTAAAGTCACTGGTACTCATTTGGAAACCAATAACCTGCAGAAACTCACATCAGAAAGTAGCACATCCCCCAGTGGATTTGTGCGTAATCCCTTTTTTCATCTCTGTCAGGTTTTCCGTAAGGTGGCATTCGGTATTGTTAGCGGTGAGCAAACTACAGTGACGGTTACACCTGACAACCTGCAGGACTACGTGGGTAAACCTATCTTCACAGTGGATCGAATGTACAATGTCACCCCACCAGGAGTGGTGATGGGGCTGGCATGGACTGCTATGGGTGAGAGAGACGCACGCACACGCACACACACACACACACACACACACACACACACACACACACACCAGTACCAATAGAAAATGTAACACACTGAAGGTCTGCCTTGTTGTTCTCTGTGTAGGAGGGTCGACGCTGTTCATCGAAACTTCACTGCGACGTCCCTCTGGAGGAGCAGACTCTAAAGGGGAGGGGTCACTGGAGGTTACAGGTCAGTCAGGAAGGCCACAAACTAGGTCACTGATAACTGGTCACTGCGGCGGCTGGCGAAATACCAGAGAGCACTCAAGAAGGAAACCACAGCATTTATCCAGGTCTCCAGCGAAAGGCTCCGGCGTGTTCATGGGAGTCACCACGGGCGGCGCTGACGTCGCTGGTGATTTTAGTATCCTCAGTGTGAAATGTGTCTGTTATTCTGATATCAACAGAACTACCAGTGCATACAAAAGATAGAGCTTAGCAACACAGAGATAACCAAGGACACAGAGTGCCACTGATACCAACCACCTGAAACCAGACTCAGGAACCGTCGCAGGAGCAGGCGAGGGAGACGCGGTTGAATCGGCTGGAGAGACTGGAGAAGCAAGGCGTGAGGTTAGTGTGGTTACTTGATTAGACAGTTCAGTAACTTGTGTTACCATGGCCTGGTTTTGTTCCAATAATGCCCGGAGTAGCTGCTCGTGTTGTCCCAAAAGTGTTCCCTGGCTGGAAATTGCTCTCTGCACATCCATTCCGTCTAATCCTGGTTCTGCGGGATCCATGTTTAGGCCAGATCGTTCTGTTAGGGAGGCTAGTAGGACCCCAATGAGCAGAACGACAGACTAGGCCGTGATAGTTCTTAAGCAAGTTTATTCGAACAACAGAGGTAGCAGGGAGGGGGAGAGGTTCAGGGATGATCCGGGACCAGTGCTGAGTTCAGGCGGGAGACGAGGCACGGTGGAGATCCAGGCAGATTGAGGAGCTGGATTGCACGGCGCGTGGAAGGCCAGGCTGGCTGGGCAGGCAGATGATTCTTGGACAGACAGGCTGGC
>VMKM01002535.1:0-67364 GCA_008360985.2 Macquaria ambigua
CAGAACACAACAGGATCACACACTCGTAAACACACACACACACACACACACACACACACACACACACCTAATGGCTCAACAGCATACAGTGTCATTTTGTATGGTAGGTTTGTGCAAAGTTGATTGTCTTGCCTGTTTTTTTTTTTTTGCTCTCTGTTTTTTTAGTGCCTTGCTCAAAAGTTCAGTGTTTTAACACGAAAACCAAATTAACTGAGAAGACAGAACTGTAAGGAGTGAAACTAGCAAACAACACCACATTCCTCTGTTTTATACTTTCACTTTTCTCTTCTTTCCCAAACCCAGCCCCACCCTGTTCTCTGGCTGGCCTCGAAAAGTGAGAGGGGAGGGTAAAGAAAAAAGATTAGTAGAGGAAGGGAAGATGGAAGGAGAGAAGGAACCACACACAGAGAGAAAACAGACAGACAGAGGCAGGGATATTAGATATAGATAGGAGAGGGATAGAGAGTGAAAGATAAACAGAGTCAGAGCGAGAAAGACAGAGAGAGGAGGAGGTAGGTGTGGAGTCCTCTTTGGCGTCCAACAGATGGTTGGTGTTATTGGTGCAGGCAGCTCCTCTCTGCTGTCTCCACTCACACGGACAGCACTTAGAAAACACTCCATGGCCTCACAATGCACAGCCTATAACTGGGTTTCCATCCAACAATCTTCAAACAAATCATTAGTAAATAATTAGTATCTAATTTGAAAAACTGAACAAGAATAGTTAATTAGGATCAATGTGACAGAAACGTTTTTGCACTTACTCATTATAGACCTAATTATGAAAAAATATTCATATTTATTTGCTGAATTTGTTAAACTTTCAAAATTGTATATAATCCCAACTGTAATTGAAGTGAATATGTTAACCAGTTACTGATGTAAATCAGAAATTCTTGTTTAAGGAGTCCTGTGGTTGTAGGTTCAATATTTGATGCAAGGCTTGGTACTGGTGTAGTAGCTACATTTGTGAGTCACACCTCCAGATCTCCTTTCAAACCAGTGCTAATTTTCACTTTCAGTACCTAGTGAAGCTTGAATGTTTCCATCCACCTGTTTCTATGCACATTTTAAATTGACATTTATTCACGCACAGTATCTTTGGCTCATTAGGCGTTTTCGGACCAAACAGTTCTGGGGACTCCCTGAGAGGAACTGCCCACTGGGGAACTCTCCCAAGAACTACACACCTTCAAAGGCTTTTTTTTTGTGTTTGCATTCGCAACACTAATAGGAACGCTGAAGTGACGTAAGCTGGCCGGCGGTTGGTATAGCAACGTCACTCACAGCGTCACACACAGGATTTTTATATTTTGCTTTGACGAGTCAAAATTGCATTGTATTTCCCCCGTCACATATACACTCAATAAAGCCTGGACTTCACTGTCGGTTCACTTGTTCGTTTTTTGGTCTATTTTTTAAGGCTACTGTTATGAGCTGTTACACAGGTTTTTAAAGGTGGCGGTTGCCAGTGCTGTATTGGCTCATGTGTTCGACCAGTCAACATACACTTATGTCTGGACTTAGAACTTTAGAACAGTTCTCACTATTACTTTCTCCACCACCCAAACCTCCTCCTTATGAAATTAAAGCTTCAATATTGTTGACTTGCTAAGATCTAATGTTAACATGTACGTATGTTTACAGCTATCTCAGCTAAGATACACTATCGCTGATAGCCTGATTGATTTTGACTTTTTAGGGCAATACTGATATTGATATTAGGGAGTTTAAAATAGCTTATAATGATACATTTTGCTGATTATAAGTTTTTGTAACATGAACACATAAACAGAAAATCCTGATACGGATCCCTTTGTGTTTGCAGTTTGTGCTTTTTAAAGATTGTGATCAAGACACATACCAAGCAGGCCAATTTACAGGGTAAAAATCAACTTGTCAATGTTCTCTGGTGGACAAACTATGTAATGGTGACACTATTTCTAAATTACCTCATACCTAGTTTGGCATTTCTGAACTGCAATTTCTTGTTAGTTATCAGCCGAAATATACACCAATATTGATATATCTACAATGAGCTAATATTGGCCAATATATTGGCCTGACCAATTTAACGGTCTAGCTCTGGTATCAGTATGTATTACAGGGACAGACCTTTTTCACAGCAGACATTTTAGCATGCCTTAGCAGGAAAAGCACAGGTACAATTGATGACATTAAATACTACTGCATTCCATTTAGGTCTGCTAGTTCCAGGGTCCTGGTATTGTGCTTACTGGGACACTTGATGGACCTGAGCCACAGTTAACAGAATTTGTTTCGCTGGTGCTTTTCCTGCTATGATGACTCAAAATGTCTGCTGTGAAAAAGGTCAGTTCTCTATGAGAGCTCCTGTAAAAAGCAAAGCCTCTTCCCCAAAACCTAACAAGCAATTTGCTATAAATGTGTGTGTAAGCAAAAACTGGCTTTTGAAGATATGTGTGTATCATGTCGGAATTGAACAACAGCTTCTTGCAACATGGCATCTACTTGGCTTACTACTGCTAGCAAGCTACCTAACGAGTGAAATACCTTATGGCTTTTAATCACATTTTTGGTCAGGGAAGTTGCAGTACAGCATTTATAGAAGTGGTACAGCAAAGAATATATATGAACAGTAGAAAGAAGTTTGCATCACCATAAAATTAAATTAAGCAGCTATAATATCTGTTGAGACAAAATCAATACGTTATTTATTATTATGTTTTATTTACGATTTATGTATGTTTATTCACGATGTACATCAGAAATGTTATCCTCGGAAAGTGTAAGTCACACTGAATCTAGTATTTGCAAATAGCAGGCCAAACCACAATAACTGTGTGTTGCTTTTAGAAAACCTCTGATTCAGTGTATCTGACTCTAGACTTTGATGAACACTGAATGTGAATGTGGTCCTCCTTCCTGACTGTAGCCCAGGTCCTTGTTCTTTTGAAGAAACATTTCACTCCACCTTTAGTGAACCTATTATGCAAGAATAAGGTAGCGTTAGTTCTGTCCATGGTACTGTTTTATCACCAATGTATCTATAACCATGACAAACGTCACATTTTATGGTTATTATATAGTTATGCCATGGGTCAATGTCTCTGTTAGTTACAAATCAGGCCCATTCACTGAGATTAAATCAGCTCTGTAGATTTCGTCCCTGCTAGTTGTTCACGTTCACAGAATTGGTCTGAACTAGCCAAGGTCGTTTGAATAACATACGTGAACTGTGGTATGGGTCGGGGTTTTTTTTTTGTTCTTTCACATTCTTGTGGTTTCACTTTTGCTCATCGGGGAGGTTTTGTTAAATAGGCCATTCATCAGCTCTTCTGATGCTGTTAAACACACAAAGGCTTGAAACTGTGCGTTCAGCCCTTGAGAACTGCAGAAGTAAAATAGCTCCTCAATCCCCACCCAACATGGCTAATCAGTTTCATTCTTTCAGGCAGGATCTCTCCTTCAGGCTGCGTCCCACGTCTTCCCCTTGCTCCAATGAACTTTATTTTCAGGGATCACCTGGGACTGTATGCATGTGGAAAACGTCTGTTTACCAGACAACGGATGCTCTTTAGGGGGGAAACTGAACCTATATGATATGTCATAGCTCTTCAGATTTAAACTGTTTAGGATCCTATCAATAACAGTAACAATGTAGGGCTTCAAGCATGAATCCCTCCTTTGTGCCGAGTTTCTTTTTTCAATGAATCATACGGCACCAACTGAAAACAAAATGCTAGACAGAGGTTTGAGAGGCATAAAAATACTCCAGAGATACATACTGTAGCATATAGATGAGAGATGAAATGAATTTTGAATAATATCCACTGGGAAATTGCACCGTTGCAGAAAGCAGCTGAATCGAAGTCAAGAATCAACAGATGTAGACTAGACATAGACAGAGACAGTAAAAGGAAGAGAATAATATCTTCATATTAATATATTAAATAAACTAGGAAGTATTAGTAGTGCCCTCAACCTGAAAACAAGTCCTTATAAGTGTGCAGTTAGCTGGACCACTGTCCATGTTTAAACTCAGTCAGAAGAAACCATCCATTAGATTTGGAACAACCGGTAGTGGTAGCAGGTGGCCACTTGCAAACGTCTCTTGGCACTTCATATTGTATAACAGGAAACAGTTTTTGAGGATTTCCCGACCAGTTTACAGTTATTGTGGTGTGATTCCAACGAACAGACTAAATTAGGACAAAGACCTTTGTTTGTATAAAGGAAAAGATGACCCCACGCTCCTCGGTGGTTTGGAAAGAGTCAATTTAAAACAAATGGCGGAAGTCCAGTTGGGCAGCCGGGATGTGCATTGGTCAGCACTTCCTGTTTCTGCTCAGTCAGATGGCTCAGTGTCCAGTCTTTAGTTCAGATATAACCTTTTAGAGGTTATGTAATCTAAATGTTATCTAATGTAATTTGAACAACATGAAATGGTCAGTGTGTAGACAAAAGGCATTCTAACATAGTACCAGTCACCTATAGAGCCAGCTTGAGGTATACAGTAAGTGAATTAAGCGGCTGCTTTGGGTCACACAACCACTTAAACAAAATGAAAATGTAAACTCCTTTTGAGTTGCTTTTTACATTAAAGTATTTAAAGATACACACCCTGATTGTGTTATAGTGCCCAATTGCATTTAAAATAGTGACCAGGACCTTTGCACGATTTGAGAACATTTGGGAGGGATTTGGTGATGCTATACCATGTTTTGGGATTCATGAGCACTATAATTAGTGTATCTTACAGCTGTGTTTTGCATTTCAAGGGATGGCAATGTCAGTCAGTCAGTCAGTCCATAAGTTGGTTGTTCCGGCACTTTGGTCCAGACTGAAATATCTCAACAACTATTGGATGGACTGCTATGAAATCTTGTACAGACATTCATGGTCCCCAGAGGATGAATCCTAATTACTTTGGTGATCCTCTGACCTTTACTCTAGCGTCAGCAGGGGTTAAAGGATTCAACTATCCAGTAAAGAAGCTCGACATATACTTGATGGATTGGCACAAAATGTGTTACAGACATTCATGGTTCTCAGAAGATCAATTCAAATGATTGCCGTAAAATGTGGTACAGACATTCATTTGCCCCTCAGGATGAATTGTAATAACTTTGGTGATCCCCTGACTTTTCATCTAGCTCCATCATCAGGTCAGAAATCTTAATTTGTTCAATACTTTGGTGTATGAGCACACAGACGGGGCACTGAAGCTGCTGCTGCTGATCTGCTAACGTGTCGCTCACACTATGCCTCCTGTGTAGACATGGGGGTTAGTCTTGTTTATACTTGTATATATTGCTGTTTGCCACAGTGTCATTTTTGGTATTACCTCTTGGAGACGCCAAAGTTAGATATTTTCACATCCTACACATACAATAGGAGCTTTATTTGTTGTTGTGAACATTTGCACCTTGCACTTCCTGATTATATACAGGGTTTAGGGGTTTGATTCCCACAGATGTCTCCCATACTAAAATGGTGCCCACAACATATCATATCATAAACAAACAGTACAAAATAGCCCCTGTTTTCTAATGAAATGGCTGGTAAAACACTTTTTAAGAGTTTTTCATTGTATCTTAACAGTACACACGCACTCTTTCTCTCTCTCTCTCACACACACACACTCATCCTGACAGTTTTTCTGTTTTCTACCCAAGCCACGTTCTCCTGTGCTGCAGATCTGCCTGCCTGACAACTCTGATAACACCAGGCTGCAAAACCTAGAGCAGCACAAATCATTTCACTACTCTTCCGCACACACAGGATTACAGTATGTAGGCCCGTCTCTGTGTGTGTGTGTGTGTGTGTGTGTGTGTGTGTGTGTTTCATGATGACATTGATTGGCAAAAGCATCTCTGTGCTCTGGCTTTCTGCCTGGCCCTATCAGATCTGCACTTGAACTTGCCTGCTGTCGATGCGTATGACTCCTAGAGAAGGAAACCAAACGTCTGATAGTGAGCCTTCTCTCCTCTCGTGCTGTATGGTTATCTTTCATAAATATGATGCATTTCTGCGCGGGGAGGAACAGATCAGCTCTTCTGCAGAGATGGCAGACAGCTCTGAAGCATTCCTCTGTCCTAATCGTTATCGTTTTTAAAAAGGTGATTTATTCAGTCGTTCAGAACACCGCCACCTTGGCAGAGCGAGGTTTAGTTGAGCTGCTCTTTACTGCAGGAGACCAGGGTTTGGCTGCAGATATGAGGCACGTCCTGTCCTGAACTCCTTGGTATGCGACGGCAGGATGAAGACGGAGAGGGGGAGGAAGAGTGGAGTTGCAGATTGTTAAAAACAGCTCTGAGAAAAGAAAACTTTGAAGAAGATGCTACAGTTTTAGCTGTACTTCATGTTTTAGGAAGGACTAGTAGATAATGAACACAGGCAGAAAGGACAAGATACGCTTATTGATTTCAAGACTGATTGGCTGTGCTAGCATGAAAATATTCCCTGACAAACCTTGCTGAGGATCAAAGCAGTCGCCACAAGCCCAAGGCTATATTAAACATTTTAATACCATAGTTCAGAGCAAAACAAACAGTGTGACCAAAGCCTGTGATTCACTTGTCCGTCAGGCATGATAATTGGGATTTTAGGAGGGATGCCAGTGTGTGTGATGCATGCGTTTCAGAGGTCATGCTGCTTTCCATCACTGCATGGCTTCACACACACCACGGCACGGAAAAGGTCAGACTAACCCAATGCTTTGTTACGCTCTGCTAGTGTTTCGGAGGTTACAAACACACACTCAATAGAGTCACACATACACTAGCTACTCAAAAAGTCTAAGCGAGACACTTTAAAGAGACTTGTTTGAAGCTGAAGATGAAACATAAAGAGAGATAAAAAGTGAGAGGTAGAGAAGAGACAACAAGGTTTGAGTGGGGTGAAAGGTGTGACGAGGTCAATGAGGCTTGTTTGAATCAGAGCAGGAGGTATTAGTTCTTCAAGGGAGAAAAGCAGGACAAGTGTGGGAGAGGAGGAGAGCAGGAGGAGAGGACTGTAGAGGACGTAATACAGCTGAGGACTGGGGAAGAGAGGAGGAAGTAGTGGTGTAGTGGTGGTGGAAGGAAAAAATAAGGAGCTAAGAAAGGAGGGCTGTTTACTGGAATCTCAGGGCCTTAGGAGTGCAGAAATACTTTTAAAGAAGCATAGAAGTATGAGGAGAATAAGGTGAGGAAGGAGGTAAGAGGAGGAGAAAGATTAGGAACAGGGTGGGAAATTAACATCTACCAGCCACTGACAGATAAATGCTCAAATGCACCAGACACTCAATAGTAAATCATTATTTTGTTTAGGATGCAGGGATGAGCAAGTCATTGTCCCAGGTTTCTCTCCTCATTCATATTTATATCTCTTCTCATATCTCTCTCAATCAAAGATGCTTTAGTGGCGTAACATACTACATCATAATACCTGTAAAAACACAGATACAGCGGCAAGAAATCAAAGACAGGGGCTGGTTAGTTAGTAACTACCTTTTGTAACAAGGAATTGTATTGCAGCAGCATTAATACGACTAAAGCTAAACTAAAAAATGACCAATTTTATCGTTTATTTATTGTATTGTGCAAGCTTGTGCAAATGCATTTTTGCTTTATTTTAATTAAATGCAGATAAGATACTGTATAAGATATATAAATGTATTTATATCACAACAAAGGTTAATTGTCATTGGTCTTAGAGAACAAGGTTACAGATAACACTGTCCCTATTCCACATTGCAGTATAGTTTTGATTTTGTCAGCTATTTTTAAATTACAGGTGAAAAACACCTGAAGTTTGGTTCATTTGGTCCAGACCTCTTAGTTCTGATCTTTTTACAAACATTAAGTCATATGGACTGACAGGTAACTCATACATTGGATAGTTTTGGTGATGTCATCCTATCATCAATACCACATGGTCCCATGTGGGGAAATCAAATTTCAGAGACTGATACTAAGTTATACAGCACATTACTGCTCCTTACATGTTTATTTATCTTCTCTGGTGTCAAAAAGAGCTTGCGAAGAAATAACTGCCCAAACAAAACGCACCGGAGTTCTATTGAACCAAACCAAACAGGTTGGGTCGCATCACTGCAAACCATGTGAGAACGTTCACTCCGCTTATTGGTCAGATGTGTCTGGGGATGTTACACACTCCGGTACAGTAGGTGGCGGCATGCACCATTGACATTGGGTTTGTAGTCTGCCAGTACAACCAAAGAAGAAGAAGAAAGTAAATACAGTGTTCTGAACTAGAGCACATTTCTGTGAGAGAAACATTGCTGGTTCGTTCTCCGGCTAGAAACAGTGCCGCATCCCAGAATGCAAAGCTCATCTGGCTACAGGAGCCGTTTAGCTCAAACTTGTGGAGTATACTGCGTAGCTGGGTCGGATCACGTTTGTACCACAAACGAACCACACCGAGACCACCTCTTCTAAAGGGTCTCGGTGCGGTTGTTTTGGTCCGCACCTGAGTGCGATTACTGTGTTCACACCTGCACAAACGAACCGCACACTATCCGGGCAAACGCATCAGGGTTCCTTTTAACCGAACCAAACAGGTTAGGTGTGAAAATGCCCTTAGTTTCATCAGAGTCTTGTCTTCATTATAGTAAAAGAAGTTGCTGACTAATATATTTCGTCACAGTTTTGGTTATTGAAGATAACACCACAGCTCAACCGTGTAATGTGGGAACAATGCTGCACATTAACTGGAGGTGGTGATGTGGGTTTCTGGTATGGTGCGACGGTTGTGAGAAAGTATCTGTCACCAGCATTGGCTCAGACTCCACCCACCTGGTACGTCCTCACATGACAAAGAACCCTCGAATGACTGTGAGAAAGGGTGGGACAGATTGTCTTTTCACACTAACCACAAACTGCCTTTCAGCTTTTAAAATGTGTTGAAAAAGGAGACACGGAAGGACAGACCAGCCAGAGGTAAAGAGAGGAGGAGAAGTGATGCAGAGTAATCAGCACCCCTCGGGTAGTCATGAAACAACTGCTTAATGCCAGATCTCAGGCAAATGTTCATGAATGTTTAATTCAACTCTCAGGTTAATTGACTTTATCAGGAAAGGCCGAGCATTTCTCCTTCAGTCATGTTTTTGTAGGTTTAGCTCAAGGATCTTTGATCTGCTGTAAAAAAAAAAAGTTCTGCTGTCCTGGCTGATCAATAGCAATTAACAAGAAGAAAAAAAAGCTAGTCAAGGTGACTTTCAGTTCACACACTCTTACACCACCACTCTCCTGAATAAACTGGACTCACTCAAATGTACACTCATCCCCAGGAGGCAAAGTCATTTTTCATCTGGCCCACCCAGGGATAAAACCATCTTTGATCTAAAGACATGTTGTGTGTGTGTGTGTGTGTGTGTGTGTGTGTGAATGTATGCGTTCATGTGTGTGTGTAGGGGGAGGGAGGGTTGAGTCAGTTGTGGGTCTGGCAGATGACAGTGTGTCAGGTAGCAGGATTCAATATCGGACACCTGTCGGAAGCAGTAACGCAAACACGCACACGCGCACACACACACACACACACACACACACACACACACTGATGACAGGGTCATTTGCAGGGCAAGACCACAGTGAAGTGTGAAAGAGCTCCCCAGTTGCTCCATTACACCCCTTGCCCTCATCTTTTCTGTCCTCCTTCTGCTCTTTTCCTCCTCTCTGTTTCCATTTCCTCTACCTTCCCTCTCCTTCCTCACACAGATTTTGTCTTTACCACTTTTCCCCCCTCTTATTATTTCTGTCTGTTTCTCTTTTTTTCCACCCCTGCTCCCTCCACCAGGTGCTGTCTCCAGCTCACTGCAGCCTGTGTGGGGCTGATAAAGCCTGGTTAGGTTATAGGAAGAGTCAGCAGGGCAGAAACAAAACGCCACTGCTGGGTTTTAAATCTGAGCGCTGTCACCCGAGCAGCGCTGGGCGACTGCTGCTCTGGGATACACTGGCTGGCTGGCTGTCGGGGTGACTGGCAGGCATGCTGAATGGGTGGCTCGCTGGCTGGGTGGGTGAATAGCTAACCTGCGTCATGCTGACAGGAAAGAGCTCTACCCCTAGTGCTTCATCATGGTAACATTTGTTTTGGAAGAAAATTACTTTAAAAAACATATTCATTATATTAATGTTGCAACATACAAAGCATGTATGGAGCCCAACATTTAGCAGTGACATGTTGTTGAAAAGTCAAGCATTCTTATTCTGTGGCAGGAAATGTATTTTTATTATTGCATGTCTCTTGTTCAGTTTCCATGGACGCAACACATTTCCATACTTTTGACTAAACATGTATGGCAGTGCAGACGCTAAAGTTAATGGTTAGATAAATGTTTTCAAGCTGCAACTGATGATAATTTTCATTATTGATGAATATGTCAATTTAATGTTATTTTGTCTTTAATTAATGATTTAATCTAGAAAATTCCAAAAAATGTCCCTCACAATGTCCCAGAGCTCATAGTGACGTCTACAAATGTCTTGTTTTGTCTGTCCAACAGTACAAAACCCAATAATATTCAGTTTACAATGATATAGAACAGAGAAAAGCAGTAAATATTCACATTTGACAAAACTGTTCAGTTGAACTTGTTCACAGCATATATTGCACATTACTGTATTTGTATGGATGGAACAGTTAGTAGATCATGCAATTTGATAGAGGAAAGACATGACTAGTAGTTGATATCAAGCAAAGAACATGTCTTGAACATGCAAGAAGTGTTCACAGTTATTATTAAATCTACTCTTATTCATATAAATCAAATGTGAAAGGTGAACCCACAGAGAACTATCACCGGACTCTGCAGTTTCCCTCAGCTCTATAGACCGTTGTAGTGTCTTTTAACTCTTTGTTTTGGTTTTGCCGCCCATGACATTCCTGTTTTGGTTCAGTCTCATCAGTCTCGTTTCCAGCAGCAGCAGGCAGCTGTTTTCAGTGAAAAAGCTCTGATGAGCCCACTGTACACTACCTGCTCAGCAGCAAACAGCTGACAGACACAGTTAGCGACTAGCTGGTGAGCACAGTGGAGCATTTAGCAGCTAAAGAAACAGATATTTTTTCTCAGGAGTTGGTGGAGACAATATTGAGAATCAATATTGGGCTTACATTCCAGGTGAATGCTAATGTAGCTTGTGTCTGCTCAGTGTGTAAATAGGCAACTGTTTGCTATCATGTTCATGTGTCATATGTCAATGTTGTGTTTACAGCTTGTTCCACAGCCCCCATGTGGCCAAAAAAATCAATTAATGCAGGTTTAAGATTTCAGTCCTGGTTGATTTGGTGACACCTGCGGTAACTGCCGGTAACAGCAAGTGTGTTTTAATAGTGCAGCTCCCAGAGTTCAGTTCGAACATCGGACACATGTAGTGACCACTGGGGACAAGACAGTTGACAATGTTGTCCAGTATGTGAATACTGAACTCATGATTGAATGTTGTCTTTTGCAGCAAATTAAATGCACACTCACAGCAGCTTCTGTCCTCTGCATCATGTCCAGTAGGTGCATGCATTGTTTCCTGTTAATCCCCTGTGCATGGGTGCAAGGGATTCACGCACTGACTCCGCCAGTAGCAAAGAAAACTACTATACAGAGAGGCAATGAAAGAATGCTAATACACTGAATGGTTATTGCTGAAAATGGCCATAAATATGATAAAAAGATTGATATAATACAAATATTAAGAATTATAACTTTAACTATACTAATGGTTTTGCAATCAACATTGAAAATGCTGTAGATAATGTTGATAAAACTTCAAAAGGATAAATTAGCTTGAACCATGTATATCCAGTTATCACAGTCAACTAACATTTATTTTTAATATCTGTCAATCTGTTAATCATTTTTTTAAAATTGAATGATTAATCTTTTAGCCTATATGGTGTCAGAGAATTATTTAAAAAAAAAGGCCCATCACAAGTTTCCAAACCCTATGTTGACGTCTTGTTGTGTCTGACCAATGGTCCAAAACCCAAAGATATTCCATTTACAATTATATAAAAGAGAGAAAAGCAGCAAATCCTCACATTTGAGAGGCAGGAAACAGTGAATGATCACCTTTTTTTGTTATAAATGACTCATGATTGTGTGGCGGCTGTGGCAACTGAACCCTGAGTTGCTCCTGATGGAGGCCAGCACCTTGCATGGCAGCTCCGTCGCCATCGGTGTGTGAATGTGTGTGTGAATAGGTGAATGAGACCAATCTGTAAAGCACTTTGGGAACTGTTATGGTTGAAAAGCGCTATATAAGTGAAGTCTATTTAAGTCCATTTACCATGATTACTTGATTATCCAAATTGTTGTCACTTAATTTCCTGTTGATGGACTATTCAGTCAGTTGACTAAGGCATCAGTTGTTTAGTTAGCTGCTGCAAAGTACCAAGTATGACGTCTCCACTCTCTTTTGAGGCAGACAGATGTTGTCTGGCTGGTTGACTGGTGTTGTGTCGCATGACCTAGGCATATGTTGCCACCAGAAAGACAAGCACATATAGACAGACTCATTTACTGACAAACAAGGACTGTAGGAATAGATGGTGGCGCAGACACAATGAGAGGCAGCTATGATAGCAGCACTGGGTGCATTCTGAGATGTGATTTTCTTTTGTCTGGGAGGAAAATGAGGGGAGAAGAAGAAAAGAAAGGAAATAGCAGACATAAATACATCGATGTTAAAAGGACACCCTGTTGTAACAGGCAGCCAGACAGAAAATGACAGAGAAACTCAGACTACCTTCCCCATTTCCCCTCACCCCTCCCTTCTCCCTCCCCCTCGACTCTCTCTGCGTGTCCTCTCCTCCCTCATAAATGTTAACTTGCTAAAGAAAACACAGACAAATGCTCAACCAGACAGAGTGTGTGCGTGTGTATATATGTATCTGTGTGGTGGGAGGCTTCATATTTACACACACACACACACACACACACAGACACACACACACACAAACAGGAGCCAGACAGTGTGTATGAAGTGCAGCTTCAGTGAGTCCATCAAGTGTAATAATTGCAATAAATTCCCTCCTGGCTGCTTCTCTCAGCATCCTCTCCTCTCCTCTCCTCTCCTCCCCTGCATCCCTTCATCACACTCTCCCTCCTTCCCTACATCAAACACTCCCTCCCTCCCAGCCCGCCTCCGTCCATCAAGCTCTACTTCCCTACATCATCAAACCCTCCCTCCTTCCATCCCTCCTTTTCCTGTCTCCTTGCTTGGGTTTTCTGCGTGATGTCTGGTGCGTCTGGCTAGGCTGGCCGGCCTTCTCATTTTCTTATTCTGACTTTTCTTTCTTTTACTTATTTTTTCTCCTTTCCTTTCCTCTTCTTTCCTCCCCTTTCTTTCTGTCCTTTCATTTCCTTTCCTCGCCTCTCCTTCTCCTTTACTTCCCTTCCTTCTTTTTTACTCTTCTTTCCCTTCCTGCCCTCTCCCTGTCTTTCATTTCCTTATCTTTCTTTTCCTGCCCTCCCCCTTTTTCCCTTCCTCTTCTTTATTCTCCTCTCCTGTTAGAAACATGTTAGCAGGAGCAGATGTTTGCCAAAAGTTGGTCGTGTTGACAACGACACATCCTCTGTGGACTGGAGAAAAGGCTGACAAAACCTTGCCACAGGTGCTGGGTAGAAGAAAAAATTCAAAATGGAGGAAAATAAAGTCAGATCTGTGTTTAGAACATTCCTCTGGAAAATATTTAATTTATTAAAACGTCAGGGGTTCTTTGATGAATTAAATATTTGTCGGGAGCATTTTTCTTGACAGTCAACAGACTCCAACAGACTGTTTTGCTCCATTTGAAAGAGTACGATGCCAGCAGGTTGGCTGCCTCTCCCCCGGTCTCCCCTCACCTTCTATCCTCCCCCCTTCCCTTCATCTTTCACTCCTTTTTCTTTAATGCCCTCCCTCTCTCTGACTTACACACACACACCTCCATCATTCCCTTCCCTGCTTCCTTGTGGGCAGATAAATCATCTGCAGAGTGGCAAAAGCTGCAATGACTCATCTACCATCTAGACCACCTCAGCAAGGGAGAGAGACATAGGGAAACAGAGAGAGAGAGAAAGGAGGGTGCCCAAATGGAAATTAATAGAGTGAGAGAGGAAAAGTCAAATGAGTAAGCGGTTGTGAATACTAAAGTCAGCCAGAGAGAGACAGAAAGAGATGGAGAAAGAAAGAAAACCAAACGGAGGGGAAAAAAACACAACAAAAAAAAGTCAAACTCATGGTCAGCGTGTGACAGATGAGGCTCAGAATGAGAAGGAGGAAAGGTGGAGAAAGGAGGGAGAATGACAAATGCCCACAGAGAGATGATAATGTGGGAGCGTGTGTGTGTGTGTGCATGTGTGATGGAGTCAGAGAGGGAGCGGTGGACAGACCGGAGAATAGATGGAAGAGGGGGTCGCCTCAGAGACAGGGAGAGGAAGGGCTGATTGACAGCTCTGCTTCGGACGGACTTCCACAACAGCTGTCTGCTGCCTTACCTGTGCGCTGAAGTCTGTGTGGCTGAAACTCTGACACACACTTCACACACACACACACACACACACACACACATTGCACTTCCAGCCTTATGAGGACTGTCCATTGGCTGCACTTTTAAACACTGACTGACAGCTAATCTCTTAGATGTCCTAACCAAACACTAAAACCTAGAAGGGGAGTCATAGTTAACTAGGGATTGGTGAAACTAAACACTTTACATCATTAACATCATCTACCTCTCCCTATTGTGGAGACAAGGTAGTTTGTTTCTAATTGTGATAATTGAGCTGACACTGATGCTCGAGACTCTAACAGAACTTCCAGGAAATCATGACTTTTCAAAAAAAGTGATGCCAAAGGGAGAAAAGAAAAAGACAGAAGTAAGAATGATAGCAATCTAAGAGAAGACCATGGATGTGTTAAGCTGGATACAGATGACAGAAAGATGACTTTCTGTCTATCTTTGTCCTATGTCGAGGGCACAATAAAGACCTAAGCAACAATGGAGGAAATAATGTTCTAAAATGTTCTTTCTACAAGCAAATCTCATAGTAAAAGAGGTCGAATAGAGGTTGATATGTGCACACTAAAGCA
Organism: Macquaria ambigua; assembly: GCA_008360985.2. NCBI lineage: Eukaryota > Metazoa > Chordata > Actinopteri > Centrarchiformes > Percichthyidae > Macquaria > Macquaria ambigua. The sequence goes on from VMKM01002535.1 coordinate 15,051, forward strand.
CATACGATATCACAGATTAATGTGGTATAAACAGTTCATTACTGAATACCCTAAGAAATACTACAGGTGCATGTGTTTAGTTGTTGATTCATTTATTTGTACATGCGTGAGAATGGCTGTATTATTGAGAGGGGCTGCAAATGCGCAGGGCCCAGATTTTGTGCTACACTTCCCGGAGTGTAACCAGCAGAAATGACCTGCCTGTGTAATAAACATGCTCACTTCAAAGGTTTAAAACTCAAGAAGAATAAAACTACAAGAAGAACACACACACATATAACCACTCACCGAGAATATATGTGTTTGTGTCAGAGAGAGAAAGTGGGGGTGTATCGACTCGTGAAAGTTGTAGAGAAGATGAAAAAGCGACGCAGCCGCCTCGGCTATTGCTCTGGAAGACATTTTTAGTCTGTTTTTCAATTTACAGTTAATGAGATTTTCAGCAGCCTCTCTCTATTCTGTTAGTGTTTATCCTATCCTGTCTCCACAGCCCCATCTTTTATACCTCTGCAGTTCACCCTGTCTGAGCTGGATTGGCTTGTTTGTATAAATAGCTTACCGCCGCAAACCATGTGTGTGTGCCTAAGTGTGGATATGTAGTGTAGATATACTTGTCTATACATGTGTGTGTAAATGTACATACAATATGTATACCAAAGGGGTTTGAGTCCTGCATGTGTATGTGTGAGTGGGTCTTGAAGCAGCATGCACTGAGCCATATTCCTGTGTCCTCTTGTTGTTCTCCTCTCCTCTACAGCAGCCTGACATCTAGAAGAGAGGAAAGACATTTCTTTCCATTTATCACCCAAACAGACTACAGAAACTATACAGCAGCTTCCTCCTGGTGGCTCAGATTGAAGTGTAATTTTCTACATTTATTCAACCCCTGCCCGCTGATTTCTTTCCTTCATAGCTACTTGTTACCCTCTCACTTTAAGCTAACAGAGATGAAGAATGACAAAGGTATTGTGTATTGATACAAAAATATTTCATATCCACATAAAAAGCATCCCAACATGAAACAGAAAAGAATGTAAAAGATGTTTCAATTTGGACTGAAAAGACCAAGCAAAAAACAGCCAACGGCAGTTCTAGTTTATGAAAAAAAAGTACATGTGAATAAAACATGTTAATTATTCAGGTGCTTCAATTCTTGGCTTTACCTGCCTGCTGCGCTACAGTATGATGCTACTATGATCATTCAAACGTAGCTAAGCACACATTAGAAGTAACTCATTATGTTTATTAGAAGAAAGGTTTCCACGCCCCAAAGGAAATGTCTACTGGGAGACCGATATGAGGATGGTGTCAAATGATTGGATTTTTGTTGATGTGTTTGTGCATGTTAATATATCTTTGTTTCAAAGACATGGATGATAGAAACTGGGATGTTGTGGCATGTAAACACCAGATCAAGGTGTCTGATTAGCACGACAACAGAGTCATGCAGAGTATCTTAATCGGATCTTCTGTTTAACGTGTCACTGCAAAGTCTCCCATAGGTTTTCAGTTGGGTTGAGATCTGCTGACTATTAAGGCCATAGCATATGATCCATATTATTTTTTATCATTTATTCAGCTTTTTCCTTTACTTTGTCACCTATCTATATATACTGTAATATGTCAAACTGGAGTGCTCTATGGTCTATGCAAACATCACAACCTGAATAAAACTGGATAAGACCAGGACTACAGAGTAGTAGTAGCAGTTGTATGTAAGGCTGATGTTTTGGTCGAATTTAGCTTATCCCAGATATATTGGTATTTGCATTTATGTAGGTCGATAAGTGACAAGAAATTGCAGTTCAGAAATGCCAAAAATATCTTTCAGCCAATATAATCATTATCAGATTTTGAAAAGCTTTAGAATATTGATATTGGTATTGGCTATAAAAAATCAGTATTGTTTTGGCTGTAATCTGCAACAAAATGTTGCTTTTGCATGATGTTTTCCAAATTTAACTGTGAAGTGAAAAAATTATTTACGTCAAGGTGAGATTTTTTAGTTTGATCAACTCCAAAATCTAGACGTGACATAATGAACTAACCAAATAAATGTCTGATTTATTCCTTCCTTATGCAGTTTTTCATCCCTTGTATGGAGCTAAATATAACTTACTTTTTAAAATTGTTTTCTTGCAATCAAACACCCCCTCCCTAATGTCTGACACCTCTCCCATTCTGTTTAAAAGGTTTCTCCATGAGTAGGGGAATGGATCAAAATTTAGTCTCCCAAATTAGCCATTCATCGTTGCACCTGCTGATGATGTACTACGCATATGTCTTATGTAGCACACCTAACACAAAGGCAGTATCCCAGAGTTTCCTTACCTCATACATCAGGTCGGTGAGTCCACTTTAATAAAGACAAAAATCAACTTATTACTGTATATAAAATAGTGAAATTTCACAAAGGTTCCATACAGAAATGTTGGTACCATTGTTTACAAGAGGTGTGTTCCTTTTTAAAGGTAACATGCTTGACATTGTAATTCTGTAACACACTCTGTTCCTCCTATGTTCCGTGTGTTCAAACAAGCCTACTCTTCCCTCTCATTTTCTTCCCTCACTCTCCGTTGTCTTATCTCACAAAGCAGAAGTGGCCTAAAAACGACTGTATAAAAATCTATAGCTACACACAGTGATCCCATAGCCCTGAGCTATGGGATCACTGTGGGAATTTGTCAGTGTAGGTACACATTATCGCTAATAACACATCTCTGAACCTTTGTTATGGGCATGCTGGCTGGGGTTGGTTAGGGTTTAATGACACTCTATGGATATATGTGTGTGTGTGTGTGTGTGTGTGTGTGTGTGTGTGTGTGTGTGTGTGTGTGTGTGTGTGTGTGTGATTTTGTGTGTGTGTAAATGAAGCCTTCCACCATGAGCATATGAATTCACACGCACTGCTGAGTCCCAGTGAGGTATTTGTTACCGGGCAAACATACTGTATCATTACTGGGGTCCTGAGAAGGTAATAGGAAACAGAATGAGTCATCATATAGGATGTGATAGCAGTGTGATACAGTATGACTAGAGCCTCAGGCCAGACGGCAGTTTGGTAGCTCATCTTCCCTTGCTTTTCTCCTTATTTTCTTCCTTCCTCCATACTGTTTGTAGGACACTTGTTGGAGTTGTTCCTGGTGGTTTAATATGCAGAATAATCTCAAGATTGCACGTACAGAGAGAATGGAAAAAAAGGAAACGAATAAATTAAAGTTGAACTGAAATTAAAATTGGTGTTGTCCAGAGGGCTTAACCTTTTTGGTTCCAAATTACGATTTTGAGACTTGTAATTTGATTGGTGCAATATCTGTGTGGGCAAGCAATAAAAATTGTTTGTAATATCACTTTAGTTCAGCCACACATGCGGCTAACCAGCTGGGGGCAAGCATTATTGTTAGCTATTGCTTAGTCCCATCTGTAGGTTGAGCACTCCTTATGTTACTTCTTGCCTCCATAAGTTAGTTACTCCATGTTGTGATTGGAATCACGGGGCGACGTACAGAGTGCTGAGTTTTACAGACTACTCATTGATGTTTGACAGTCTGGTCATTTGCCGTCACCACATCTGAACCCATGAAAGACAGACAGCTAACGCTAGCTAGACACCCTCTTTTCTATAATGTGGGACAAACATAGCAACTGAGCGTTCAGGAGCTGTCGATGACTCAGAAGGTGTTGAAATAACATGAACAAAAAGTCACATTTTGTGAGAATCAGTGCTAACATTAGCGAGCTAGGTAGCTAGCAAGGCTCAATAAATTGAATAGCTCAATACTGTAGTTAGCATTAGCTAGCTTCTGTTTATGAGTTGAATACAAACTTCACAGCCCAATGGGTCCTACCAAATGTTTAATGTTGTAATGGGGCAGACATCTTAAACCAACATACTTAACCAACACTAGCCTATATGTGCTTGTTGACAACGTTTGGAGAAGAGAAAAGGAGATAAAAATAAATGAGAGAAAGTAAAGAAAATCCAAGTATCCTGGCGAACAGACAGAAAAGAAGCAGCAGGTAGACTGACAGACGAGGTTAGAGAATCAGGCTGAGACAAGTCTGTACAATTAGCCAGTGTGATTAGATTAGACTACTGTGCTGAATAAAGCCTAGGGATATACTGGCCTAGTTGGCACACACACACACACACACACACACACACACACACAAAGTACTACCACAGCTTTTAATACATGACAAGTAATCCAGAGTTATGTAATTGTGTGCTTGTCACCACAGACAGACAGTTTGTCTAGCTGTCAGCTGTGTAATTGTGTCTACATGATGACAACAGTAAACTGCGGCCAATCAGGACATTGATGTTCCACAATAATCACCCTCATTAGTCATTAGTCTGCATTGTCATCCTAGATTAAACAATGAAAGAAGCTAAAATGCTTCTCTAAAAACGTCTTTCATATAAATGAAGTGTGAATGACAAATTCCTCTGAGGATCAGATGCTAGGTGCTAATTTGCAGCTGAAGTCTTTTGAAACATACATTTGAATATTGCTTGAGAAATTAGGCCCAATGACCTTGTCTCTGTTTTGATTTATGCACACTGATATTTTATGAGGCTACTGTTTTTTGTCCCTGAAGATAATATCCACTCTTTGGATTTTGGCTTGAGGATTGTTGGATCTGTGGTATTTTCAAAATTCCTTTGATTTTCCCAAGGGAGACGCTGCAATCATAGGTCAGAATTAGTTGCTGTTTATTTTATAGGGTGATAATGTTGCCCTGATTACTGTCAGTCTGTTTTAATCGAATGCAGTGGAGAGTAACTTCACAGGAGGGTCAAAAATGTGTTTACAAGTACATGTTCTATCCCAGATAGTTGCTGTCATGGTCTTTGTCAGGATGATACTAGAGACAAAACTAAGAATTATTGTCATCATTAATAAATCTGTTGATTAGTTTTTGATTAAATGATTACAATTAAGTATAATTTAGTTTAAATGTCAGACTGTAGTGTAAAATTCCCCAGAACAATTCTCCAGAGCCCAAATTCAAATTGTTGACAAAGCTATTTAATCTCAAGGTCGTTTTTAGTAGCTGTCCTGGAGCTTTCATTGATATCACATGATCTTCATCAGCACATGGAGTTTGCCCAGTCATAATAGAATTATAGGTGTTTAAATTTCCATTTTTCCCCCAAGCACTTTAAAGGATGGGTTCACAAATTTTCAACTCTGTCTTTAAACAATAATCAGGTGCCCACATGTTTATTGTTTTAAGACAGACTTGGAGAAATTGTGAACCTACCAATTAAGGGTTCACAAAGGTACAAAGTTCCCTGACAAACGCAGCTGACAAAACAATCTCAATCTCACAATCTCAAGCTCAATCAAAGATTTTGATTGAAAGCTTCAGAACAGCTACTAAATGGACCTTGAGTTGACTTGATTGTTATGTCAGCTTCTGATTCCAAGGTTGAGTCTTCAGATTGCTTTTGTTGTTACCCAAAGATATTTACAATGCCATAAAATAGACAAAAATATTATGTGAAGTATAGGATCCTGTGTTTTTGGAGCTTGACCCATACTTGGGACTAAACGTTAGGATATGTCGGCCTCTGCTGCTTCAAGTCCCCCAACTTTATGGAAGTGCTATGCTAAATCACTGGAGTGCCACTTTAATCACTTCAGCACTATTTAATACTTATCTGTAATGTCCCACTTTCCCTGCGTTGATGTGTTCCCTTATAAAAGGACACCTGTTCTTACACTGTCCATGTGTCTGCCTGAGCACTTTTCACTACTGTTGTGACCCAGATCAGATTATTTTCTGCCAGTGCTTTGAATCTGCTCGGAAGGTAAGGTAGGTTATACTTGGCCAAACAGAGTTTTGAGGTACTTAATTCAGCTTTCTAATAACCAGGAAAGGACTTTAACGCGTAGGATACAATATTTACAAGTACCAACTTAACGAAGAGATACTGGAATATTGATGGACATTGGTCAGGGTGAACTTAACCCTAATAAACTTTGCAAAGATCATTTCCAGGGTAACTGTTTCTCCAAGAGCAAAGATATTTGAACATTGTTCAGGATGCCAGACATGATCTCAGTCTGTTCTCAGTACACTGTAGCAGTGTTTCAAGTGGCGATTTTTCAGTTAGCACATTTAATTTTCACTTGGCACATTGTGCAGTTACAGACACAAAGGCTTGAAACATGATAAAGACATTCAGAACGGTTTCGTAGTGTGCCTGAAGGTGTAGACCGGTTTCTCTTTTGTATGTGAAAATGTTAAACTGGGTCTTATCCCTTGTGGTTTGGTGCTGATGTCAACATATGGTCAAGAGTGGTGATATGTTTAATGAGGCTGGGCCTCAGAGTGAGAGAGAATCATTAAATTGTGGGGGAAAAAAAGTTTTTCTTAATGTATAGTAACTGTGACCTTTGGCTGATTAATGCAGAATGAGATCAGCGCGCATGGGCTGGGAAGCTCCAAAAGGACTCGGAGCTGCAGTACTTTAACTGCATTATTATCACACTCATTTTCCTTAGTCAGCTTCTTGTCTCACTGCAGTTTTATGGCTGCTGAGAGACTGAACTGAGAGATTAAGGACTCATAACAAGTTGCTTCATGTAGAGTGTCACCTCTAATGTCCTTTTAGAGCAGAATTGAATGAGCCATTAGGCCTGACCTATCTACCCTGGTCTCTGTTAAGATTCTATTTGAAATGTCATTTTGGTCCAGTGCAATTTGTGGCATGAAGCAGTGGCTCCCAAAATGAGGTCAAGGGACCAGGAGACTGTTTGGGGGATCCATGGGGCCACCTCAAAATGGAGAATACTTACATTTGGTGCTGATTTTCCTTATATAAAGTGAAACTTTATATAAACAAGAAACATCCTGTTTTTGCTTGACCTTCATTCACATATTCCAAATATGGAGTCAAGTCCAGAGCCCCCTGTAGTTACTCCACGACCACTGGCACTCCCACCACGTCACAGCTCTGACAGTACTTTGCTCCAGTGTCCCTCTATATCCCCTTTCAACACCAAATATGTGTCAGCCACGTTTTTCAGTTGTCCATCTTAATAATAATAATACAGTTGTCTACACTGGTGGTGTAATGGCTTGTGTTTCACTTATGCATAACTGTGACCCAATCACAGTCCCTCGATCTCTTTTCAAAGTACAACTCAAAACAAGAGTTATATTCTGGATGACCGCTAGAGACTGTGTCTTCCACTGTCTGTGCCGGTCAGGAAGGATGACATAGAACTTTCCAACAGAGCCGGACCAATACTGGATTTTTGAAGCTGGTACCAGTATTTATATTTGAGTAAAAAAAAAAGCTGATAACGATGTGTCAGCTAATATACATTAAACATGAACACAACTGTTTTTGATAAGAAGCTTCAGAATTTTAAAGATTTTGTCAAACTTGTGAATAGTAGTTTGACAAAATATTTCTCAAGATTCACCTACACAAGAGGAAGATTGCTTTGTTGCTGAAAGCTTAGCTTAGCAACAAGACTGGAAAAAGTGGGAAACTGCTAGCTTGGCTCACTTATGAACACGTTATATCTTGTTTGTTTAATCCGCACAAAAAGTGAAGTGTAAAACTGACAAGTTTCAGTTTTACAGGTGTTATGCGCAGGACTATTTCTTGGACAGGTGCAGTGACTTCCTACAGTCTTTTTCAATCTTTACATTTGTAGAAAGCCAGGTTAGGTGTTTCCCACACCTGTCTTTATGCTAAGCTAAGGTAACTGGCTGGTATTGATCTTCTAATGTGCGACAAGAAAGCGAAATGTGGAACTGTTCCTTTAAAATAGTTTTTTATGGAATTGTCACTAAGGTATGTACTAAGTGGGACATTTTACATTTATAACACAAACTTGTGGGTGCTCTTGGTTGACACAGTATGTAATGGCAACAATGTTTATAAATTACCTCAGAAATATCTTTGGCAGTTCTGTACTACAATTTCTTGTTACTTCTCAGCTGATAAATACGAGACCAATTTACCTTAGATCTAATTAGATCTTGGGGATCTAATTTACGTCTAAAACTATGATAAAAGCACTTTGCAACAAGGTCCCTTTTGGCCTGTTTGTGAGGTTCACTGATTTTGACAGTTGTTGGCCTTATCCCTCCTTCCTGTCACTCTTAAGTTTATGCAATCTAATTATGTACACTTAAGGCTGTACGTAATACGATTATGTACTGTTGAAAGCAAGAGACAGTGAACATTTACTGTTGATTTTGTGTGTTAGCATGAAACTGTCTGTCATATCTTAGTGTTTTCAAATAAGCCATTGATAAGTGTGTGTGTGTAAGTGTGTGTGTGTGGTAGAAATGTCTAGCCAACCTAAAATTGCATCATCGTTCAAACACCTGAATACTCTTCGTGCGTGTGTGATGGCTTTCTGCATGGGTGAGTGCAACTTGAACACGCAATTTTGTATCCATATATATTTGGGTTCAAGTGTTGTTATGTTGCTAGTGTGTGTGCATGTCTCAGCATCCTCTTTTACGTGTGTGTGTGTTTGGTCTGAGGAATTCATTTCCTTCCAGACAGTCAGTCAGAGCTCTCTCTGGGGAGGCGGGTCGCTCTGTTTGGCTGCGCTGTGCTGTCTGATTTTCTTTTTACTTTTTTTTTATTTTTTATTTTCCCCAGTCAGAGGGAACAAGATGGATTTTTGCTGCGTGACTGCAGCTTGTAATGTCTCTGCTGCCTCTAGCTGCTGCTTTTGCACATGCTGTGCTTCTTTGTGTGATCTTTTTTATGTGTGTGTCTATTCAAATATACCTGCATATTTTCATGTTTACATACTTCTTTGAATGGCATGCAAGGTTGGATTCATGCGTGTGCCTGTCTGTATTTTTGTGTGTGTTCTTCACTGTGTCTCTTCTTTTCAGAGAGCCAGGCCTTTAAAGGCTCCAGTGTTTTATTGAATGTAAATCGTTTTGACTAAGACTGAACTAAATGGTTTGTTTTATCTTGATCAGAGCTTCTTCAAAGGACAGTAGTTCCACTGTATTTGGCCTTTGTCTTTATTTTCTGCAATCCCTTAATGTTTCATTTCACTGTGAATTTATTTTGTGTTACTTTTATCACAGTACTAGTTGTTTTATGCTGTGATTTTACCAAGACAAGTTTTATTTTCCATTTAATTGATTAAATGGGTTTGAATGGTTTTTGGTTGACTGTAGGAGAAATAAAAAATACAGTTAACTTTAGAGAACCAAAAGGCACTGATTGAAAAAGTGTGTTTGGTTTTACACACAAACAACTGAGCCCAAATATAAAAATTACCTACCGTGTCCTCTCAACTTTGGGAACTCTGTGTTCCAAAACATGCATAAAAGTCAATGAAAGTTCAAAAGGTAAACGTTTATGACCTGATATTAGCTTTCTTATGCAACTTTGCAAAACATGTTTGTCGATTTCTTGCTATAGAATAAGAAGTCAGAGACTGGAGTTGTTTCTGTACCATTTGGAAGTCAGTTTGGAGTAAGGTAGCACAAGAAATGTTAGCAGAACTAATTTTAAAAAGCTTTTAATCACAATCCATCCATGTAACAACTTCTCCACTCTTTTCTTCCCTTGGCACCAAATGCTAATCATGAATCATGTAAAAGGCAATAAACTGCACACAGTGTGTTCATGTTTACCAACCCATCTGCTCTGTGTAGATTTATACCAAAGAAATGAGAGAGACGACACACCTAACACCTCGTCTCACTGGCCGCGCAGTGAAAGCAGTCAGGTCCTCCGTCAGTGTGTGTGCTGGATCGGTTCAGCTGAAGTGTCACTGAGTTCACAGACTAAGACACAAGCATCACTCTCGACTTTAATACTAAAAGGCTCTTCGGGTCACAGCTTTGTGCATTAGTGCAGGCCATCACATGGCCATTGTAGACATCTGTGCATGGGTTAAAATGGAAGTCGATGAATGGACAACTTAAAAATGTGGCTGAATTGCATCCTTTATAGACTGGGTTTAGTGTACAAACACAACATTGTACAGGTAATGGCATTGTTTTCAATAAAGAATGAGCACAACCAGTTCAGACCAAAGATTTGCAACGAGACGAATTGAAACTTTCAACTACTTGCAATGCACCAAGTCTACGACATTCTGAAACCTGCCAGTTGACACCAATGCGACTAGACGAGACAGTGTATCTTTTCCATAGCAACGACTCTCTATACTTCCGATCTAACTGCCAGCTTTTCAGGGGGGGTTTTTGTAGCTGGATATAATTTGTAGCGTCTTAAAATATGAATGAGGATAGTGATAGTGAGTTACTTGCTACAGTTGCATTTCTAGTATTGATGAAACGGAGAAAACAAAAAAACGAGGTTGAGATGACCAGCTGACTTCGCTACGAGCTGATTGGCTGTTGAAACAGGTGACGTGCCTTGTGTTCTAAAACCAGCCACTGGCAACCTGACAAGCTGAATCGAGCTGAGACAGGCCAGTTCACACCGCTGCAACTTTTCCCTGCAACGCTCTAAAACGGTTTCGTCTCGTCGCAAATCTTTGGTCTGAACTGGCCTTTAGTAGTACCAAATATGATGCTGTTGTAGACAGCAGTGCATGTCAGTGGTAAAGTAAGTGAAGTAGGTTAGTGCAACAACTTTTGGCATGGTATTGAATCCCCCATGCTGCTCTATTTCCCCCACATTCAGAGTGTGACTGGTGACTGCTTCTTAGGCTGTATTCAGACCAAACCAGGCGTTGCTGCGATTAGCAGGGTTGTGTGCCGGTGTGGGAGTGTCACTACATGGCCATGCTGATTGTAGCACAAGTAGAAATACTAACTAGCAATCCCAACTTGAAGAGCGATACAACGCCAAGCGACTGCACGCCAATTAACATCTTTGTACTCCCTCATGTCAGGGTTGAACAGTTCTCCAGAAGTTGATTCTGTTTCATCTTGTCCCCACCGCCTCAGCCTAAACGCACTACCCACGTTCAAATGAATGGGAGGACTGGTGTTTTTTTTGCAGAGCCTGATTTGGTCTGAATACAGCCTTACTGGGACCACTATTTCAAATAACACAACTGGAATGTATTGAAAATTGAATTGAAATAAAAACAAATGTGATCAATCCACAGCAGTAGGTCATTCTTCTCTTTTGCAGTCTTACTTTGTCATTTAAACTAATGGCCATAAAAATCCTGTTGTGTGTTGCTATGGCGGCCAGTCCAGTGGAAGTAGGTAATGGTATCACCAGGAGAAGGCCTGTGCTGGTGGCCATGTAACAAACTCTGATGGTAGCCAGGCTCTCTGCAGCTCATCACTTAACGTCCACTTTACAGCTATTGTTTTGCTCAATAAAATGACATCATATGTAAGAGCCCAGTGTTTATGCCTGCAGACAATCTCTGTTCTGATTTCTCTTCTAATCCGTCCAGTCTTTTCCCATCTTTTGTCTAGGTTTGATGCTCGGGACAGCTAGCCAATCAGCCCAGCTACTAAACAGCACATCAGGAGACATTTTAAGCAAATCTTTGGAGAGCCCTTGAGGAAAGGCCTTTGATCAGTTGTCTCTTTATGGAAGTGTAGGCTCATTTTGCCCGATGGCTCTTCTCTCTTTATAGTCTTTGTGTTGTGCTCGTCTGTCAGTATGGATTGTCAGATTAGGGTCTATAGCTTTTAAACACATCTGCAGTCGTCCATACCGCACAACACACACACACACATTCAAGCTTATAGAATACCCATTCACTCTTTGTTTACTGGTATACTTATTTACTTTTTTTTGGTCTGTCTGTTCTTCCTCTTGATCTCCACAGCCTGTATTTTATTCTTTGTTGTGACTGTTTTAAGTTAAACGTCTAGATGAGAGCAGCCACCTGGCAGTAGCTCGTGTCCATCATTGCAGCTGTTAAGACCGCCGAGCTTTGTCATCCTTCCGTGTTACTGACATCAACTACCTGTCTGTCTCTTTGCCACTCGCTCAGTGGTATATATTTGTGTGTCTGTCTGTCACCATCACCTCATCTTGTCTGTCTGTCTGTCTGTCTGTCTGTCTGTGCGTCCGGCCTCTCGACACTAGAGTTGATGCATAGCCAGATTAAGCCTGTCAGATTTGTCACACTCGGCTGGCAGTCAGCGTGACACAGAGCCAGATCAGACAAGGATGTGACAAACGACGCCTTCAGCCTACCTTTGTTTGGTTTTGCTTTGCCACTCATTTTGTGCATCATTTCACACTTTCAGATGTTATTTTTTTTCCTGTGGCAACTGATGTATTAGATAATTCCTCTGAAATGAAAAAATAAAGGTTACCTAAGAAAGGTAGAGGATTATATGCACAAGTGATGTTATGAGTGCATGACAGCTCAGTAAGTTACCAGGGCGAAAAAAAAAAGTCCCAATAAACAGCTTTATTTAACTGAGACTAAGTGTGCTCTTAGACTAGGAACAGTTAGATCTAGGGCACTTAAGTACAGTATGGGGGAAAAAAACCTGAGAATGTATTTGTTTGTCCAAAGTGACTTAGACCTGTGAATGTGAAAGAGCCAGGGGTAAAAACACAAATACAAGAACTACAATTCTAAAGTTCCTACCATAAAATTCCAGTAGTGCAAAAAAACAGGACAAGAAAGGAGTTTGTGAAAATGACTACAGTGAAGCAGGTGTAGCCTGCAGGTTTGAAGGACAGATGTGGGGCAGAGGGGCGTGGAACTGTGGCCAAAACTGCTGTGAACACAAACTCAAAACTCCTTAGCTAAAGCATTAGGCACTGAAACTTGGTACTGCTGCCATTACTACCTACAGTTACATAGTGGTGTATTCGTTTAGAACTGAAATTAAACACCTGTGTTAGAGGTGTCTGATCACTTGCAAGAAAATAACTGACACCTGCCAGCTAGTCACAACTAAAATGGCCATGGTGTAGATTATAGCAGGTGGTAGCATCAGGTTCAAGTTCAGGTCTGAAAATGGAACTAAATCCATTTAGACTTAGTGGGTTATAAAAACCACAATTGTTACACAGTGTGTTATTAGTAATATGCAAAATAGAAGCTTATTAGATAGCACTGGCAATAAATCTACTTCAGAAGCACCTCAGAAAAGCTTGTAATATTCTGGAAAGGGTCAGTTTACCCAAATTATGAAAATAAAAACATAGTTTCTCTTATAGTTTGTGTTTCATTTGCTCAGGTTTTGAGATATGTGTCTCTAAGATGTCTGCTGTCTTCCAGAAACAGTTTCCCCATTACACTGGTTAATTCACATAACACACTGTCAACAGTTTTCATAGGGAAGGAAGTAAATCCACCTGAAAGTGTTCACAGCGAGGTCTGGATTTTCAGAGTAACAGGGACATTGTTTTTCTGAAAATACGTGTTTCCAAAGCTATCTCCATGGCTACATACCACAAGAGATAAGTGAGAAAATGTTGAAATTGTTGTTTTTTTCTTAATTTGGGTGAATTGACCCTTTAACTAAATTTCAATTCCCAAAATGCTCAAGAATCCCGTAACACTATCTGTGGAAGGATATTATTATGCGTCCAAATGGTTATATGCCCAAATATTTCAAAATGTTATAGACCTGTATAGTTTTGAGTTTTTGAGTTCAGTTAAATGAAGAAATTAAACAAACCATGCAACTATATTAAAAGGGACAAAATGGTGATTGTTGGGTGATTTACAGTAATTTAAAACTGCTGTCCTTGTGTCCTCACTGAGGTGTGAGACTGTACTGTAGCTGCTGGGCTCAACCTTAAAACGCCTCTGTTAACTGCAGCCTGGCCACAAGCCAAGCTCGTCAAACTGGAGTACAGTATGGATGGGACTAATGAAGCAGACTAAAGTGGATCTTCCATTAATCATTTGGGGTCTTATATAATCGCCATCTATCCATGTGTGACAGAGTGGCTGTGTCCTTAAACAACCTTTCATCTGCCACCAGCACACACATGCTGTACATTATCAAAGGATTCTCATGAGCAAATGTTACACTTCAAATATAGCCTGTTGGTCTTAACTAGATCAAATGTTACTTACGTAAACTGTAAGATCATCAAGTAGCTCAGAAGTATATGCATTAGCTGAGAAAAAATGAGGGCAGTGCAAAATGAGTGTGGTGATCAACCCAGGCTTATAGACCCTTGTTTCATTCAACCTTAATTTGACTCTCTACACATAACACATTATTGACTCATGTGATGTGTGATACTGGACCATTTTTTAAGGTCTAAAAGCAGAGATTAGCCATTGTTTAAAAGCTGTCTCCTACCTGTGGCTGGCTGTCCCTGCTAGATCCAAGTGTATTGAATGATGCAACCTGGGCGTAGCTATTTCCTGCATGTATATTCATGTATGTCAATCTAATCAAACCAATCACTGTAACAAATAACAAATTATGACCAAATGATATATACTATACTATAAATGCTCTATAAATTGTTGTATTATTAATGCCCAAAACCTTTAATCATGTTTAATTTCCTTGATAGAGACCTGATGATGGATAATAGGATTTCCATCTTTATTGCCTTGTATTTGATTTATGCTCAATTCTAGCATCTTTTTGGGAGAATATAAACTATAAATAAAAAAACAAGCTAAATTTTTTTAGCTGTTAAAGTTGCAGAGGAGGTTTTTTCAACCCTGATTAGTGCCTGCAGGCTGCATATGGCCCCCAAAACCACATTTTTATCAACTCCTGTCATCTGGATTTTGACAGCTGGACAGTAAAAGAACACTGTTAAGAGACTGGAAAACTGGGGTGGACAAAAATAGGATTTTAAAGTAAGGGTGACTTGTCCCCCAGTTTTGGTCTCAACCGCAGTGTATCTAAGTGTTTGTCAAAACTGTTTATCTTAAATGACCTTACTGACTGTTGTCATGATCTATGCTTCATTTGGTTGAAGTTTTACTCTTTTGGAAAGAGAAGGATAAGGCATATTTTGAGCATTCAAACCAGAAAACACCGCCTGTGGAGCTTATTCAGCAGTGTGTGTGTGTGTGTGTGTGTGTGTGTGTGTTTTCAGCATGGTGTGTCCACAGTTGGCCTCATTGTTTGAATCCAAAGAAATAGAATTGAATATCACCCTTAGCCATTTATGATCTCTGAGACATCCACATAGTTTTATTGTCCAGCAGTGAGAAATTTCATATTTCCTCTAGCCGACGGTGTTAGATAAGAGACAGACCAAATATAAGCAGTCCATGAGAGCTGCATTTTTAAGTTTTAAATTTTCTCCCCGTCTGTTGCAGCAGAACTCTGAATCACCTCAGAAGCCCCAGTTCTTGGTTTGTTATGCAATCACATTCTTAGCATGCTTGAATTTTCAGTGTAACAGATGCGACCAGCCCCATGGTTTTAAAGTCTGTTCCCCAATCCATGTTTGTCTGTCTGACTGCTGTCTCGCTGATAAGCACATGTCCCTGTGTGACCCAGCGGAGGAGTCAGATCTGGCTGTTAGAGTTGCTAGTTATCCCCATATGTTACAATGAGAGACAGATACACAGAAACATACTCCTATACTAATAATGCTATGATGGAAAAACTCTCCTTACTTTACCCAGTCAAGGGAGGTCAGAGGTCACGTACAGCTCCATAACAGCAGGGCTGCAGCTGGTAAAGCTTCAATGCCTGGCTTAGGAACACTTGAATAGAGTATATACTAGTCATTATGAAGGTTTGTGTGTTCCTTTGTTCAAATACAGGCTCTTGAGGCCACCGTGAAGTGTTATTTGTATTATTGGAGTTCATTTTAAGGCAGACAGACAGTGGCACAAATGTACTGCTGTCTATAGCAGGGATTCTCAGAAACGGGCAAGAAAAAGACCTTTGTTTCAATTTGTTTCACAATAAATAAACTAATATAATATTCATTATTACTGACCCTAAGTGCACCTGCCTTACTCCCTCTTTCCAGACATTTGACTTTTGAATGATTTTTCAGAGGTTTTGAGGCATAATTCAGTGGCTGTATATGTGACTACCATCAACAACAGGGGCTGAACACAGTGATAAAAGAAAGGACAGCAGACTCCCGAGCACATTCAAAGCCACAGTGAATATCACTGTAGCTCTTTTTCTTTTTTTTTCCTTAGCCATCTGCCTTATCACCTGTGTTGGCTTTTCAGTCGCTGGTTACCTCATCCTCAGGCTAGATGGTTATTCAAGGTAGATGATTCAGTTTTGTCCATAAGGAAACGAAAAGAAATGTGGGATCTCAAAGTGCAGGGACACCAGAGACCAGGGTTCACATCCTGAGTCCCGCTTGTAGTTAGGTTTAGGCAACAAAAGCACTATGGTTAAGGTTAGTGAAAGATTAGTAAATAAATACATTTGATAAATATGTTGTGTCTCATGCTAGAACTGCAGACCTCAATAAGATCAGATACTTTGGTGAAAAACAAATGAAATACATAATGAACATTTTACTGATACGTACAGGATCAACGTTTTTGGAGACTCATTGAGTTGATAAAAAACGTAATCCACCCGTCATATTTCCTTCAAAACGTATTATTTGCCTTTGCAAAGCTTCCACGTGAACTGAAAATTGATAACTATTGGATGGATTGCCATAAAATTTGCTACACCCATTCAAGCCCCTCTCAGGATGACCTGCAAAACTAATGACGTTCAGCCTCAGCTGTATTTTGTGTTTATTGCTAATTAACAAGTGTTAGCATGCTAACATGCTAAATTAAGATGGTGAACAAGGTATAAATATTATACCTGCTAAACATCAGCTTGTTCAAATGCTTACATTAGCATTAAACTCAAAGCACAGTCTCACAGTGCTGCTAGCATGGCTGTGGACTCTTAATCCTGTTATTACAGTATATATGGTCCAATTTATAGTCTTGGAGACAGTGCTTGACTCTGCAGCTGTACTGGTTGTCAGTATAGCAGAATGACCAAAGAGACTGGATCGACCCTTGTATCAGAGCTGTCAGCATGATATTACAGTGCTTGAAGCAATGTCTGTTTGTGCTGTTTCCTTTTCCCCCCCATACCAGTTTAAACAGAAGTTGACAGGGAATGAACAGTAAAATCACTTTTACTTTTTAATTTCCCTTTTCTATTTCAATTATAAATGTTATTCTGTTGCTGTGGTGTTTTCCAGACTTGTGTGTTCTCTTTGTGACTCAGACTTTGAAGTCTTACAGCCAGATAGAACCAGAGATAAGACAGGAGACCAGGAGGTGTCCTTAAATGACCAGAGCGCAGACAAACACCCACCTGGAGCCTCAAATCCCCTCTTCAAACAGCAAACAAAGTGTTCCACAGCCTGTCATGACGACTAGCTGTCCTCAGATGACCCAGCAGCCAGACAGGCAGACAGACAGCAGTAGTAGTAGTGGTAGTTGTAGTAGTAGTTTTTGTCCTCTTGACCCTGTACACAGACAGATAGTCAGTGGGGTCGGGCTGGACTAACTTTTACAGGTATTCGGCAGAAAGAGCTTGTGTGTCAGGTTGGAAGAAATTGGTTATTTTTTACAGGAATAATCCTTCTGTCCACCTGATAAGCCATTGAAGGTTTGTGCATTGCAGTAGTTTTATATGAAATATAATCTAATAAATGATATAACATTTATAATATAATGGAATGAGATATAAAGTCCTTACTCCGGGACTCCTGAATAGAGCATATGATGTTTTAATTTATCCACCAGAATAGAGTTGTACAGTCAGAGTGTGATTTAATACACGCTATACAATGATGTCCTTATCAACTACTGGAATATGCACACGTTGTAAAAATCCCACTCGCTGTACCGCTGCTCCTCAGTTGCTCCAACTCTGAAAAGAATAAGTTTGAAAATGCTCTGCCATTAGGTTTAAAAGCGGCAAATACATTTTGCCCTTTTTTTCCTGTTACGTTTCATAAATCAATAATTTATTTTTGCCAGTTTAGCTCCAGTTGTGTGGCAGCTTGTTTGTTAGTTTGTCAAAATAGCGTAGCATATTCATTATGTAGGTACATGTAGGCAGATGTTTCTGGTTGAAACAGCTTGTTAATCCATATTAGCACCCTCCAAAAGAGTCTTTTGCTAGTGGTTTTGAAATTGGGGTCCAGGGGTCCTTAATGATAATCTAGAGGATTGTGTGGATTCCATGTTGTCTGTTTTTCATACTTATTTCACTGCCTCCAGGAAGTTACAGAGAATATAGGATGACATATAAGAATGATTGATGTGAGGGGTGGGCGATGTGACAGTATATACTGTGAGACTATATACGTTTGTACTGGAGTAGCTGTACCCTTTAATATCTCTGGTTGTATTAAACCTTTGTGGGCAATGTTGCAAACCAGTGAGCAGGACTGCTTTATGATAACATTGGAGTTTTATACGATCTTTGCATCAATGTAATGACAGACATATCTGTAACCATAAACAATTTTTTAATAGAAAACAATTCCTGATCGGAGCTTAAACAATTTTTCTTATTTAATAAAAAGTAGGCAATTTGAAGGTTTTCATTGGACAGTAACATTGGGGATGATAACGTTTTGGAAGCCCACTGTAGTCTTTCACTGTAGCACTGTACCACTGACATCAATACGAACTAGCTGATTGTAAGATCACAAGCACCAAATGTTAAGTTTCTTCTGATATTGCTTAGCAGCCAAACCCAGTTAAAGTATGTAAAATAACTTGTAAAACAGGCTTAGTTAATGTTGCCACTCTTTGAAGATAGACAACTCTGATAGCACCAAAATTGCTGCATCATCTGTCAGCCTGTGAAACAGTGAACTCCATTGGCCTCAACAGGGATAAACTGAAGATTACCAGATGAGCACACACACACACACACATACAGAAAACTTATCTCTGCACGGATACACAGGCTGCTTCTCTCAATATCAAACACAGGATTAATCTGTGATAATTCTGCTCTAACGCTGTAATCAATTAGTCCAGTGTGGCAGCCTCCTCTCCTCTTTTCCTCTCCTCTCCTGGACTTCCTTTCCTTTCCCTTAATTTCCTCTCCTCTCCTTTCCTTTCCTCTTATCTTCTTTCCTTTTCTTTCCTTCCTTCCCCCCCCATTTCCTCTTCCCTTTGCTTTCATATCCTCTCCTCTTCTACCCTCATCTCCTTTCCTTTCCGCTCCCTTCCTCTCAATCAAAGGAGCTCTTTGATTGGCTTACCTCTATAAAGCCAAAGTGGCTAATTTCACCCCCTACTCCATGGACTTTGAAAGACACTCATTTGGCTTAGTGGCGAGCAGACAAAATGATGAATCATTGGTAAGGCACATAAATACTGAACTAAATATCCCTCCACGTCATGGCAGCCCAGTTCTGGCCTTTACTTTTCTATTTGTCAGGGCACAAGCTGTTGTGTGTATCCTTATCGTGATAAGACTCGATAAGAACAGGCAAACAGAGCTGAGATAAGACCAGCTAACTGAGATCTGTCGAGCCTTTCCAAACCTCAGACAGGGCGTGTTTGTTTACCGTCTGTCTGCCTTTCTCACCGACAAATTCCTCCCTTCCTTCCTCCCCTCTCTCGTCCCGTGTCGTTTCTCTTCTTGAACTTTTTTAAACCTGCATCTCTTTATTTTATGTTTTTTGATTTCTGTCTCTCTCCGCCCCCCTCTCCTCTTCTTTTTTGTTATTTTTAATCTTTTTATTTCTCTTAGTTTTTCCTGTTACTACAGGTTGTTTACCTTGTTTATTCTGTTTTTTTGTTTTGTTTTTTACATCGGCCTCTCTCCTCTGTGATTTTCTTTTCTCCCCCCGTCACACTCCATGTGATCTATCTCTCCTACATCCTCATTTTAACTTGTATGTTCTCAACAACAACAAAAAGAGTAGTTGTTGTTAGTCTACTACCAAAACCACTTAGTGATGGTAGTCACATATACAGCCACGGCACTTGGCACTTTTGAAATGTAAATAAAGTTTTGTTGTTTCTTTAGCCGTAGCCTCCTCCAGCCCTGTTTATCAGACAGACTTCAAAGTGGCACACTGACATGTGGCTCTATCTCTCCCCTGCTCTGTGAAATAGGGTCACAGGCGGCGCTTGGCTTTCAGAAAAACTTTCCCTTTCATGTAAGAACCTAGTGGGTGAGAAGAACTAAAGGGGGCCATGCCAGCCAGCCAGCCACCCACCCGTTATCCAAACTGAGACACACACTGTGGCTCGTCCTCTGCTGTGTGTGTGGGTGTGTGCGTGGGTGGATGTGGATGAGTGTTGTTTTGTGCACTTTTCTCAACCGGTCATTGCAGGCCAGCAGTTAGCCCTGCCCATGTTTTGCTTGGGTGTATCTATTTCGCCTGTTGTTTTTGGTATCTCATGATTTTATTCACTGAGTTTCACTCTGTGTTTTTCTCTCTTTTCTCTAGCTGTGGTGCCAGTGTGAGAGCGCCTCAGTACCTCGTGCTGAGCTCAGGACTGCAGCAACGGGACAAAAGACATAAGAGGAGAAAGAGAGGACGGGAGGCAAGAAAAAAACACGGGAACAAGCCAGCAAAAGAGCTCGGAGAATTGGTGGAGACAGCATGCTGATTAGAGCTGTGTTTAAGAGACAAACCTGACTGTGGAGGAGACAGAGGCAGACAGATAGACTGAGAGATATATAGATTCTTAGCTTAAACGCAGAAAAGAGGCTGAGATGCTCACCTGCAGCCAGGCAGGTTGAAAAATTGATAGACAGCCAAGAGTTCAGGGTACTGGCCATGGCTGTAGACCTGCTGCTGGGAGGATAGAGTTCAGATCAGCCACACCCACACAACTTCCTAAACCTTCATCCATCCTCTTCTAACCTGACCCCGACCCCAAATCAGTGTCTCGAAACCAAACAGACCCCTCAATCTCCTCCTTTTGTGCTCCTCTCCCTCTTAGCCATCACTATATTCCACAGGTCCTGTGTACTCTGCAGTAGCAACACTGTCAAAAGACAGTTAAATCATCACTCAGACTAGTTAACCAGTCAGCTGTGTACTTAGAGAACTAGAGTGACTGTACGACAGTCGCCTGCTGCAGAGTTTGACAGACAGCGGCCTTTTATTCACGCACATGGACTGTTGATGAAGAAAGATGGCAGTGAGACTGGCAGGCGCCGCCCCTTCCTCTCGGCCACCCTCCCTCCCCCCAGCGGCCGCGGCTCGGACCGGTTAAGGTTTGTCTATTGGCATCCATCGCAGCATCGGCAGCAGCTGGCAGAGCGCGGGAAGGAGCAGTATGCAGGAAACTGACTTACCGGCCACAAATGCCTTTAAAGGTAAACACTGACAATGCACAGCTGTGTGTGCGTGTGTGTGCGTGTGTGATTTCAGAGCGAGACTTTTACTTGAGCGAGACTTCAGTTTCTGGTTAAACAAAAAGGATCTTACTCTTTAACAAAAAGGTCTGTCTCTGTAGGGATCCTTTCCATAATGTTGTCAGACACTTAGAATAACAATCTGAGCCTGTCAGTTGCAAAAACAAGCACTTTTAGTGGATGAACTTTTCACGGGCGCAGTTGCCCCAAAGGCTTACTTGCAGCCATTGCAGCCCATTTCGCGGATACCGACTGAGACCTAGTGGACCAATTCTAATTTTGTAAAAATAGGGCCCAGGTTTAAAAATACTGGCGTTTCCCTTTAATTCAAATCACATGTAGTTCTAATGGCCATACTTTGGTCATCTTGTGATATTCTGTTTATTCAACTTAGTCCAACAATTAATTCAATTAAACAGATGCTGTGTCTCAAATTGTGTACTTCCGTCAGTACACTTACATGCAGTATACTGTGTACACTATGTACTGACTTGTGTAGTGTGTTAATTTTGACAGGGTAGTGTCGTCTCAAATCGAATACTGCTGTTGTGCGCTTACCAGAAATGACGATCGCAACCTTTGACCGCGTCTTCTTCTTCTTTTTAATGACGGATTGCAACCAGGCGGAGCATTATCGCCAACATTTACTGTGATTGCCGCACGCCGAAATATCTGCCAGCACGTCTGCTCACTTGACTTCAATTCAATTATATTAAAAATGAATGAAAAATGAACGTGCTTTTACTTTTAGCTGTAACAATCGCAACCGCGGCCGCCATTTTCATACGTTGGTCCCTCCCCTTCCGCTACGTAGCCAAGATGGCGACCATTGAGGGTGAGAAGTGTGCAGCGTTCCACACTCAACTTTCTGACTGAGTACATCATCCAGTATGAATGTCAAGTTAGTAGTAGTATCCTTCTCACAGGACCTCACCAATAACCCACTGTATCATTTAACCTGATTATTTTCATGTAGAAACAAGACAAGTTAGTGATTATGCTTGATACAAATCTTCCATGTTTAGTACTATGTAGGTGGCAAATACAGGCCTGGAGTTTAATTTTATAGAAAATGATGACAATTTAAATCACAGTTGCAATACTGGTCAATGTATAGATAGTCACCAATTATTTGCTGACACTTATGAGCGAATCAGGCAGGTCATACTCTTTGAGGTGAAAAGTTCACAGCTCTGCAGAGAGAAAAGCCATCCTCAGTGGAAATAATAGGCACTGCGCTGCCCACAGTATTAGCCTCTGTAAACTTGAGCTTAACGGTTTCTCATTAAAACATAATCACTTACTCTAATTATGATGGTTGTAATTGAAGGCGTATGCAGGCATACAGAGGAGGCCCGGCTCTTCCTCTGGGGAGCAACCTCCCTTCTTTCAGCTGAACCACTACTCAAACCAAATATCCAACCACACTGGTTAATGAACGAGTTAAGACCTGTGACATGCTGCCCGACCTCAGTCAGATCAAATCTCTTTTCAGAAACAATGTCGTGGTTACTCAGTATAATCCACAGACCTCACTATTAGCAAATAGTCTTTATGCTGTTGCGTGTATTCTTTATGTACTGCTCTGTGCATTTACTGTTTAAATTCATTAATATTTACAAAAAAATGTCCATATGGAAACTGTCCATAGGGTGTTCTGTAGTAAGGACACATTGCTTTGAATTGTTTTAATGTAATTTTCTCCCTTCCATTCTATTGGGGTGGAGGTAGACTATTTGCATGGATAGAAACCACTAGGTGTGAGTGGAAAAATATAGCCAGCATCAGTGTCACCCAGAAAGCAGATCTCAGTACAGTTGTGGTGTTCCTTCTTCCAAAATGAAGCCGTCCTCTGTGTGTTTTCCATCATACGAACAAACGGCTCCCTCAGACAGACTTATGCAGATAATACACCCATGAAGGTGACTGATGACATTTTCAACAGCATTCTCTCATGTCGCTTCACAGTCCGGATTTCCAAGCTGCTGCAGTGAATTTCACATTCTGCCATTTTCTCTTTTGATTGCTGAGAGTGTGGAGTCCTGCTGTGATGTTTCCATTGGCAATGTTAACCAGAGCACACATAGGAATGTGCCTCCTCCACTCACCACTGATTTGTCAAAGCAATTTGACTTGCAGCTGAAGCTCGCTCAATCGTTTAAACAACCAAGAGCACGGAGCCGTTGACAGAACCTTTATTCTGAGGAAGATGGGATCTCCGAGACAGACATCTCACTCTGGGAGCTTATAGAAAACTGCACTGACGGACTGACTGAGGCACTGACAGATTGACTTATAACTTAGCTGGCTGCTCTCTGTTGTTTCCTCGGAGTTAATTAAACTGAGCGTAGAGCCTAGTGGGGCTGGCATGCAGTGTGTGTGTTGCGTGGTTAAGATTTTGATTAATGTACTTCAAATCTTCACACACACACACACACACACACACACACACACACACACACACACACACTATGTATATAATATGTGTATGCATCCTGCTGTTACTATTAGTGTGGTCAACTATTGCGGATATGGAGAAATCTCTCCAGAGCTGAGCCTTCTCGCTGTTGTCAAAGCCCATGTATTACATAATTCATCAGCTGTGGGTGTGTGTGTGTGTGTGTGTGTGTGGGGTGGGGGTTAGTTCTGGTCAGTTTCCGCTGAAGCCCTGCAGGGTTGAAAAGGGGAATGAAGTCATTGAGCGGTAGTAAACAAACATGCCAACATTCAGATGTAGGTAGACACCTGTGGTCGATAGCTGCAAGGTTAACGTAAGGTTTTGTTTACTGCGTGGGGTTCATATCAGGTAAAACACACTTACACACACACATTCACAGACATCTGGCCTTCCACTCAGCCCAGCCGGGTCTGTGTGTCAGTTCAGTGCATTCTAATACACACTGATTTCCATGGTGAGCTTGTTATTGTACGTGTTGTGTTCTCAGGTGATGTGTTGCAGATCACACAGACACAGGCCATGAAACATGTTACCAACACTGGAAAATCACTTTTTACTCCCATCACACTCTTTCACCTTTTCTCCCCTTACTACTACTAGTACTGTTTTTCTCCTGTTGGCTCCCTCCATCCATGCACCTCACCATAATTGCTTCATCCATCCTTCCTTAATATATTCTTTCTGTAAATCCCCTCCTCACATTTCCTTTGAGTAGTTTGTGGAAAACAACACTACTTTCTTCCTTCCTTCTTTTCTCCTGTTCATTTTCTTTTATCCATTCTTTCCCTTCTCCGTTACTTCCCTTTGTCAATCCCATGATTTTATTCTTTCTCCCATCCTTTCCCCCATTCTTCCTATCCTTTTCTCCTATCTCTTTGTAACAGTTTTGTTCATCTCTCCTCACTAACTTCCTGTTGCAATCCTTCCACACTTTCCCAATTTCTTTAATTTTCTTTCCTTCTTTCATCAATCCTTTTTTCCCTTCTGTTTTTCTATATTCCCCAAATCAGTATCCCTTGTTGTGAAATGTTCTTCTTCCACCCTGCTTCTTTCTTCTTCTCTGTCATTCTGTCGTCCAGAAACATGACTTTAAATGAATGCTTATGTTTAACATAATGTAACTTTTAATATGTAAAATATTGGATTTTCAGCTTGTTGTTGGCCCCAGAAATAAATTAATGCAGCTTTAAGGGTGCCACATGGAACATTTGTACCTCAGGAAATATTCCCTCATTTACTCTGAGACATTAGAACAGTTACAGTAGAGTTTCCTGCTGTGTTACGTAGCGGAGGCGCCCCACCTCACCTGAAATAAAGAGCGCCTCTGCTAATGTAAGAAGAAATTATTACATTTTTTATGAAACATCATATTAGGCTTATTGAGCATCAGGGAAAACAAGCAGTGGCGCAACAAAACACAGGAAACACCACATAGTTAATGATTGAGGTGATTTTTGTTTAAGTGCATTAATAAGGAGATGAGATGCATCAGGATCTGTCTGATTTAGGTCAGCAGGTGATTGATTGATTGATCACATCATACGTTTGCTTCGCAGTAATTAATCAGAGCAGCAAAGTTTGAACAAAAGTAGGGCTGTAAAGATTAGTCGACATGTATCGGTAATGGGATAGAGTTAAGAGTTCGACACAAACCTGATCGGACCCAAATCCTGCATGAAATTATGGAAAAAATTTGGTACGGCTGTTAAAAATCTTTCCAATATCTTTCTCTGGACTCGTCTGCCTGCCTTCCCCAAAACGCAGTCACATATCTGCATTAAGCAATCCACATCGTTCCAACACTGAGAGCACTTACCACCTCTATTAACCAGTGTCCTGATGGAAATCCTGTACGGTCAATAAATAAGATGAGGTCTTTTGTAGACTCAACTAATGTCTACTGTGGGTTGGCTGTTGTAGGAAATCTGCTTGATTGCAATGTGTCACAAAGCAAGAAAAGAGTGGTCTTCCATTAAAGTCATAAAT
Organism: Macquaria ambigua; assembly: GCA_008360985.2. Lineage (NCBI taxonomy): Eukaryota > Metazoa > Chordata > Actinopteri > Centrarchiformes > Percichthyidae > Macquaria > Macquaria ambigua. The sequence goes on from VMKM01002535.1 coordinate 40,717, forward strand.
AAAACTTTAATACTTTTTTAAAATGGTAGACGGTACCATGAGTGAAAGCCCATTGAAAAGAAATCGTTTCCAGCTATTTATTTTCTTCAGAAAAGAGGAAGAAGAGAAGCGATGTCCTCTCAGCAGAAACAAAAGGAGACACAGTAGTGGTACCTTCTAAATGTGGGAAAGTTCGTCTCCCTCTAAATCTAACCAGTGTCATCCTTTCTTCACCTACACTTTCTAACACGACCCTTGTGGCAGTCGATATACAGAGAGACAATACTGCAGAGTCACTCTCAATCCCAGTCTACCTCCCTCTTTCTCATCCTCCTGTCTTTTCCCTTTCTGCGATTGACACATTTTCTCACTCTGCCTCTCTCTCTGTGGTCACCTTTTTCTGTCCATCTCCATTTATCTCACTCTGTCTGTCATCCCCTCCTCCTCCCTCCTCTGCTCCGTCTCGCGCAGTGTGGTCTCCTACCACAGTCAATCCATATTGAGCTGTACTAATGTGGAGCCCTCGCACATCCATAAAGTGACTGACAGCTCGGGGTTATTAGATGAGGACCTCCTGCCCCTCTGCCTGCCTGCTGCCTGGGGCGGAGGCCTCAGACACACGGGATTCTGTCTGTCTACCTCTTGTCTGTGCATTGGTGAAATTATACATACTTCATGCTTAACAAGCCTGAGATGTAATATTGATTTTTAAGATTGACTTTTAAAGGTGTATGATGGACTGAGTTGCAACCGTTTAACTAAAATTAGATAAAAGCAGCTTTTCTTAAAGGATAATTCCAGTTAATCGCTAACGAGAAGTCAGATGGAATAAGAAACACAAGCAGTCAGATCAAACATACTCTAAAGTTTTCTAAGAGCTCCTATATATCCAAGTTGGCACTTAATAATACAGTGCCTGAAAGCCAAGCAAGCATGGATGCCTTACATCAGCCAATGTCTGTCGTTCAAGGTAATGAAATCCAAATTTAATGGACATAGTGCTATATTGTCAATGCATTGTATTTTTACTCTCAAATGACCAATTCTGAATTGATACAGATGTCTTGAGTAGTGCAATGACATGAACACTCGCAACATGGGAATCTTTCCCATCTCTACCATCAATCCCATATGACACGAACCATTATTACTGACATTGCAGCGGCTCACTTTCAATTTTACCTCCACATAATGTGAAAATGTGGTTAAACTGTTGGCTTGCTTCATCGGACTGCTAGTGGCCTTGTTGTAAAAAGGTTGTCATGTGCCCAGAACTCAGCAATTACTTTATTGGGTACAGTGTTGCCAAAACCAATAGACAGTGCTGGCCACTAACACATTACTAAGTAAAGCACTACAGTAATGTAGGGCATTAGCATGCTTGCGGTAGCCGGTTAGCTCACCAGCTACAGTCATTTGGTAACTATATAGTCACTATGTCACCAAGTTTTCACCACCACTTATTTAGTGAAAACTAAATTGTAGCTGTGCCACTTTCTGGTCTGACCAGGCCTTAAGGGATTAAAATGTGCAATTCAGTAATTACAATACAGTTACTAAGCACAGGAACGCTTCATTGCTTGGACATATTGGAGGATGGGCTTGTTTGCTGTCTTGTCAGGGGTTGGTTGCCATGGTTCCTATCAGCTCCGTCTCTGTATGTTCATTGAACAGACTGATCTGGGAATGATGCTAGCTTGGCGCAGGGGCTTGAGGTTTTGGGGATGGGGAATACGTCTTGTGGTAACTCCAAAGTCATCTTTTTTACATGTTGTGTCTCTGTAGCTAAGCCTACATTCAGCAGTCACCTGGTTTTGTTCAGAGCAGAGAGAGAGAGTGAACTCTGCTGTGAGGACAGGATTTCTGCAGTGATGTGGGCTAAGCTAGCTGTTGATGGTCAGCAAATACCTACAAAGCCTTCTGTACACGTTAAATACAGAAGATGCAACATGGTGGTGTGGAAGCTCTGGAGTCGGAGCTATGCTCAGTAACAAGTAATGTAAAGTAATGGGAATTGTTTGCTTTTTTTTTTTACTTACTCTTCTTTTTTACTTGCTCAGCTTGCTGTTGAGTAATAAGTAATAAAATGTTCAATTAGTAAAATGTAATGAGTAAATGATTACTTTTTTCCAACAGAAACATTACACTGCCAACAGAATGATGATCAAAACTACAAACATAAGAGTCAGAAGACATTCTACCCACATCATTCAGAATAATGTTAAATAAATACAACAGTATATCACTTTTGATGATATTTAATAGTAAATTGTTCAGAGACAGTTCTGAACATCTTTAGGCAACTTATGGTTCAGCTAGCTAGTTAAATGGGGATTATAAGTGAGCATTCTGCATAGCTCTGCAAAGAAAGCTTGTTTCAGAGTGTGAGCAGGTAGCTGAGCCCTGTGGGACCCTACAGGTGATGAGTGCTGAGAAAGAGTATGAGTTGTGCATCATGAACAAAAACACACTGATCCTTGATCCCTTGACACAATCACACACATGCTTACGGCAAACCTTCTCCAGCATCTACTGTTAATACTGTATACTACTCTAAATCCTGGATTCTCAAAAATACAGTTGAAAACAACATCTAAGCACAAAATACTTGAAGCCTTTAATAAAAATGCAAGTTTAGAGAGGAGTATTCTTGCTATGGGATGAAGGATCCAGGCTTTTTCTTCTTTAAACTTGTGCATGTGTAATAGTAGAGAATACTAGCATACCACTGGTCAGAGAGCTGTTATACAATGGTGGAATCTGTATCAAAGGTACCTTTGAGGAATTTTTTGGGAACACTATCTATTGAACAAGTAGAGCACCTCATATGGGACACAGTTTGCTGTAAAAACAACAGGGAAAAGGGTTCAGAGTTGCAGAGCAGTTTTCTGACAACACAGATAAGTCCCAGTTAAGAGGGAAATTTGGAGTTTTATGTTTATTTATGCCTTTTTTCCCCCTTTTGGATAAAGAAGAATGCCCAAAACTCCCCCTTCCCTTTGTGAGCATGGCTGTGTTTTATGCTACATTCAAGTGATGTGGGAATATTTGCCGAAACACGTTAGTAGTGACAGAGCATTCAAACTCGTCTTCTTAAACGCCATGATTAGGGTTACTGATTCACAATAAAGTAATAAGATGATTAAGTTTTAATTGTTCTCTCTTTTTTCATGCCTAACACACTTGAACTTAGTAAGTGATTCATTTGAGTTTGTTTGCAGCAAACCAAACGCTGTAGTGTCAACTGCAAACAAAACATAAGCAGCTGTGTCTTGCACTAAATTTCAGGAAAGGGCACACACACCGGTTGCATATGACATTGTTTTAGCCCACAAACCTGCGGCGTCGACCCAAAAAAGCAGCAGTTTTACCACATTTGCTCCCTGAACTGTTCCGTCCTACCTACCATAACTACTTCTTCTGACTGTATTCATGGTATTCTGGTGTGTGCTACAGGTGTCAATTGATGCCAACATGTTACTGAATTACTACATTATTACGTTAATGAAAGAATAAATAAATAAAGAGAATTTATTTGTTAATTTATAACCAGGCGTTCAGAACAAAAACAGCACTGTGTTCTATAAAGATTGGCTGCATTGATGTGGTCCTGTTGCTACTGGTACACATGAGAAAATAAAATAAGGAAGTCCAGTTTAAATAATACAACCATGACATTGAAGGCTTGTCAGATGCGAAAACACTGCACAGTTACAAAGGATTTTACAACTCTAAACAGTAGCATTACCCTTTAGGTATGACACAAGTATAATCAAGTTAAGAACGCAGGAGCACTCTTCAGAATGACAGGTATTTATTCCATGAGCTGACGCTCATGGATGCTGATGTGCCTGATGTGCCTTCATCAAAGCTTCAAATTAAAATGCATTAATTAATTCAAAGTATAATTACCCTATTCACATTACAGAGTAATTTACCAGGATTTGGGCATGCAAATATTTGCAGTCCGTTGCCAGATGATGTTGCATTGCATTTTGTCAGACAACCCTTTGTTTTTGTTTTTTTGCTGGAGCCCTCTGTGTCGGCACTGGTCTCATTGAAATTAATGTGGGGACTGTGTTTTTTGATGCAGTGATATTGACGATCTGAGCGTGACCTAATGTTCCAGATGAATACATGTAAATCAAACACAGGCTTACACAGTATATGCCTAACCTATATACATAATTATCATGCGTCTAATGACATTTCTGTTTCATTTCTGGATGATGCTGAATACCACAAGTCCCAACCTGACTCATGTTGAGTAAGCTAGCCTCTGCATTGCTCTTTATGGCTAGTTGAAATGACTACAGCCACTTTCCAGCAGTGAGTGGTTGACTAAATATTACAATTTATATCCAGTCAATCAAAAAAGACAATTCACATTTCCATTGTGTAATGTTTCAGGATCTGATGGTAGTGACACATCTGTAACTGCTCCATGATGTACTGGCTCGTGGTCAGGACCTCTGTCTGTCTGTGTGTGTGTGTGTGTGTGTGTGTGTGCAGGATTTGTGCAGATTGTGTATCCATATTACATTGATATAATTGCAAGATGTATGACAAGATAATTGCACGTGTGCGTGTGTTCATGATGATGATGTGGGAGTGTGTGTGTCCATGTGTGTGCGTGTGTGTACATGCGTGTAGGTGTCTGTGAATGTACGCATATGTGCATTCATATTTATTCATTATAATTATTTAAGACAAAATGTGTGTGTGTGTGTGTGTGTGTGTGTGTTTTGGTATGTAAATGTTTATTGATGTTTTAGGGTTTATGAAGAAAAAGTGTGTGTGTGTATGTGCTGTTATGTACTCTTGCCTGAGCTGTGTGTGTGTGTTTGTGTGTTTACCTCGTCTCTCTGTGCATGGCTGCCCGCTGTCTGATTTTGTCTCCTTTATTTACTTCCCATCCAGCGTATTTACTAGTCAGTCAGACATCCACCCAGCCCACGTTTACGCTGACCTAAATAGGCACATCAGCTGTATGTGAGTGTGTGTGTGTGTGTGTGTGTGTATTGCAGCTCAGTGTAGTCAATAGCTGTATTGAAACTGCTGTCATTGTGTAGCACTCTTCACAGTAATGCTTCAATCTCCACTCCCTAAATTCCTCTGATTCCTCAGATAGCAGCAAACCTGCATCCAGCTGCACTCAGCCTCCTCACTCACACTCACCAGGACACAGTTCCAAAATATAAACATATGAGTAAGACTTTGTTCAGTTCCAGCTAACGTTAGGCTTGTCAACCATCCAGAAAGTACAGGAACTGAAGCTTTGACTTTTTTTGTTGAAATTATATTTCATTTTTGTTAATGAGTTATTGACTTTTTGGAATCAGTAGCCACTTTCACACACAGAACACACAGTATTAGTTTGTTCAATTATCAAGATATAGTAGGGGTTGAGGGCTTTGTGTATTGGTTGGCTGAAATTTTATCAAGTCTGGTTGCATTCTGAATATGCAGCTTTTTTGTAGTCCCTAGTTGAATAATACAACACAAAAGTTCAGAATGATGGATTTTAAAATGTATTTTTCAGTTGCATGCCTGTCTGGATTGCTGAACATGTTCAACATCACAGAAATAACTAGTAACTAAGCAGGTAAGTATTGCACTTCCATAATGCAAGGGGCAAACATGAGACAGATTAAGAAAAAGTAGTCCCTAGTATTGATCATGCTCCAAAATCACTGGATCTTACATTTCCCATAATGTAACTTGCTAGTATCTTTCATTAGACCCTCCCTGTCTGCTAAACACTCACGTTTTTCAATTTACATTCCCCTAGTTTGTAGCGCAGGCCTTTTCTCTTTCCCCATCCTTAATGGGGATGATTGAACAAACTAGATGATGACGGACAATAGCGTCTGAAAATGATTTACAACCATTTCTAAACCTTTTCTTCACAAACGGCCTCCTCCTCTGCGTGGCAAGGACAAATCTTTTTCAGTGCGTGTTAATTTAACCAGCCTTGATTTGTTTAGCTGAACAGCGAGCCAGCCGGACTGCCTATCTGCTCTGATTCAGTTGGTGATATGACGGCTGAGGTTACTGAGTTTGAGACGTTATTTTGGCTCAGCCTGTCGGCGCTGCCTGCCTGCTGAGATCCTCTGCTAGGTTGGCTAGGTACTGTGTGGGCGTGTGTGTGAGCATGTGTGTGCATGGGTATTTCTTTGTGTGTGCATTTGCGTGAGTGTGTGCCTGTACCTTATTCATGTGTGTGGGCGTATGCGTGGGCAGAGCGTTAAAGCTGACAGTGAGCAGGCAACCTGAGGACATATTTATGAGGTTTCTCACTGTCGACGCTAACCAGTGAATATTAACCTGATGCTCTCTCAGCACCTTAAGCTGCAAAACACAGACAGGCAACATTTTCAAATTTTCTTTCTCATCTGAGTAATGCACTGATAAGGCTGTTATGGAGGAAAGGGCACGGAGAAAATGGAAGAGGGCTAGGTCAGACTGCGCCATTATTGCTGTCATGTGATTTCATCATGATAAAGATATCATCCATCTTGTATCTAAATGGATGTAGATCCATGTAAGCCTTATTATGTATTAGCTCAAGGCTTCATAAAATGCAGAGTGAGGCCATAAACGCAGCAGAACTGTGGGTTTAACTCAACCTGTCAAGGATCTGATGTATATTAAAATGTACTTACGATAAATTAATATATATTAAAAAGTGGTGCTTTTGAAAATTGACTGGCAAAGGTCCTTAATATGTGAGACTGAAAGCACAAAACAAATGTTCACCCTTCTTGGTTTTCTTCGAGGAATTTGATTTGATCCATGGCAAAAATGGCAAAACGACACAGGGAATATACAGAGATAAATTTGACACAATTTTTGTCATCCTTTGATGCCCAGAATGTATTTCTGAGCAGAGACAGAGAGGACAAATAACAGATTTTGCCTGCATGCTGGTTAGGCCCTAGTGAAAGGGCTGAAAAAGACAAAATTAAAGGTTTGGCTTTTTCTAACATTTTACCTTCATAGGGCTGAACTTATCCTGCTCTTATGTTCCATATACCCTGATCCTGACTTAAAGACCCACTATTTTTAACTCTATGCCTGCCCAGAAAGTCTTTTAAATTCCTACATTAAATATACTTTTTTTTTTACATCAGAGTAGCATAAAAACTCATTGTGCTAACACAACTACGTGCTGCTATCAATCTGATTTTACCCTGTTGCTCATTCTTACATTCATCTTTATAACAAAAGACGATTAAAATAAATACCTGAGCATTTTACAATGTTCCATATTGTTTGAAACGTTGCTTGTCTCTGCTTCCCTTAAAAGACCCTCAAAATCTCAAAAGGTCTACTTAAAGGGACTTTTTGTGTTAAACAAACACTTTTCTTCACACTCAGCGTTTCTCACCAAATCACATTGTGTCTTTTCTCAAAGGTGCATTCATACAGAGAGCGGATACCGCTGCCGACAGCATTGTTTCCAATGTAAACATAATGACAGACATACAGTACTGCTGAGGAAGGTGGCCGCCAGTCTTGTGAATGCACGCAGCTATTTGCCGCTGCTGTCTGTGTTAACTCTTTCAGCTTGCCACTGCAGCTTGTCATGTGACCATGGCAACCACAGAAACCAAACCAAGTTAAATGTAGGAGCTAATTTTAGTGGTATCTGAGGAGTCTGAACTACACACCAGCAGTAAACAAACATATTAATTAAAAAATGGTCTTAGAGCAACATCAGCTTCAAAGTTTGATTACCACGGCTGGGCCAATAATATAAGTTGGCAAAACTCTGTGTGATTGTGTCATATTGCAAACAATTCACTTTAGATAGCAGCAATATGTTGGTAGGATCAAATGTAGCTGGTAGCTGTAGATAACACAGCAACATTGTTGGGCAACAGCAGCAGTAGTACATTGAAAGGCGGCTGTGGCTCAGATGGTAGAGCAGGTCGTCCATTAATCCCGGGGTTGGCGGTTCGATCGTGTCGTGTCCTTGGGCAAGACACTGGACCCTAAATTGCTCCCGATGGAGGCCAGCACCTCGCATGGCAGCTCCGTCATCATCTTTGTGTGAATGGGTAAATGTGACCAATCTGTAAAAGCGCTTTGGGAACCGTTAAGGTTGAAAAGGCACTATATACCCTGAAGTCCATTTACCATTCACCACTGAAGGGTTCAGTATTCTTCAAACCAAGTAGATCATGTGACTTGTTGACCAACAATGTCTAAAAGCAAAGGTGTTTTTTGTAGTTATTCTGAATAGCAACACTTGAAGGCAGGCAGAAAGCCTGCAGTCACACAGTCTCCCTGATCTCTCTCCAAGAACTCTGTGTCTCTTGCGTGTCTTTGTAGTCTTCTTGATGTGAATAATTGTACAAATGGGGATAACAGTGCAGACGTTTGGACCGTCTGTTCTCAAAGGCATTTCGTGGTGTTTTCACTCCACTCGTATTAAAAGGAGCGTGCAAGGCTATTGGAAATCAGCATCAATAAAAAGATTAACACCTGCATACTGACTCCAAACCAACACATTTTGACCACAGTTGTATCTTTGTCAGGTGAAAACGTTTAAAAATGGATACCACACCCATATATACAGTATATACAGCAACCGGCTGTATGATGACAGGTGTGATTAAGCATCCAACCCAGCCGATTGAGAAAGAAGTTCAAAACCTGTCTTACTGTCACACCTCTGTACTCCTGGCCAATCACTGCATAAAGTGACAGATCCGATTGTCTTGATTTGGAAAGTCCATTAAGGTTCAGATGCTGTTAGAGGATCTGAAAAAGCACTTAATTTGAAATGACCCTAAGGCCTAAGAACCCCTCCCCAACATAAGAACAATGTTGATGGGACATTCTGAGCCTTAATTAATTAGTCTAATTATTAATTATAGCCATAGTCACTCCTATTATTTTGCCCTGTCTTACTACTATTTGGGGGATGATCATGCTCTTTTTGTAGCTTTGGAACTACAGTTCCCGTAATGCTTTTAGGGATGTAAACAGAAGGTATGATGTTGCCATGGAGCATGATTTCTTAGCCTATATAAAGAAAAGAAAACGTGATAATTCTCAGGCAAGTTCTGGAGTTATCAGCAGTGTCTTTTTTCTATGATTTATTTGCGATGGACATCAGAGATAATGATATCCTTAGGAAGTGTAAGTCACAGTGAACCTAAAAATATGTGCATCATGTCTTTGTGTTCAGATATGACTGAGATACGACTCAGAGAAGAAGGAGTGTGATTTTTGACGCAAATTGCCTCCATATTACCTAAATTGTCCCCATCCGTTGTGTGTCACAGCCACTGCTGCTGCTCAGACTGCTGACCGTGTTGATAAGTGGGCCAAATCAACTGGCCAAACTACAATAACTAACTTCCCGTTGTTTTCAGAACACTGGCATACACCTGTCCCTTTCACCTCAGGCAGTATCTTTGCTTCATGTCTCTCCCTCGGCAGTTTGAAAACCTCTGCTCTGCAACACCATTAGTGATTGAAGACTCCACAGGGTCCCTTTAATGGGACTTAATAAACATAATAAAATACTGCATTACAGAGCAGCACAATAAAAATTGATATTCATTGAACATGATGTCAGTGAATAGACTACTGCTACTGTACAATAAGGTGATATATATATATTTTATTTAAATATTTTGATAACTAAGACTGTACATACTCAGGCATCATTCAAACTGTGCTTTTGTGTACGTTGTGGTATTTACTATAAGTGCCATGAATGCAGCATGTTACTGTATTTTATACTTAGTTTCGTGACAAGGATGGTGAGAGTGACATGACCTTCTTCCCTCCCATTCATTGCTTCACATGTGGGGAATTCATATGAAGTGTCCAGTGTGTGCTGCCAGGCCAGCAGGAGGCCCAGAGACAAAGTAAATTGAGAGGGTTAAAACACAGGGTAACTTTGCTGCCATATAGCGTGACTGCATCTCCCCGAGGCATACACAAGTACATTCACTTCCTGCCCAGAACACACACACACACACACACACACACACACACACACACACACACACAGAGCAGAGCAGAGCAGTAGTGATGCACTGTCTGGACTGCAGAAAGGAGACACAGCCTGAAGGTCTCTCTCTGCTTCTCTCCCTCTTTCTGTCACTGTTTCTCTCTCTTTCTCTCCTTCACTATGGGCGTCACTTGTGCCAAGTCAGCACAACTCTGACATGCTTAATTATCCCGGTCGAGCCGGAGAGGGGAGAGGAGGAGGAGAGAGTGGTGAGGGGAGACAGGGGGAGAGGAAATTAGGGAAAAGAAAAGGAGACAAGAGGATAGAAAAAGAGGAGAGGAGAAGAGGTGATGAGACAAGGGGAGAGAGGGAGTGAGGAGGGGAGAAAGAGACAAAAACAGGGCAGGTGTAAGAGGAGAAGAGACAAAAGAAGAGGAGATGATGGCAGAGAGGAAGGGAGGAGAGACACGAGGATGAGAGGAGCAGTATAGAGGAAAGGAGAGGAGAGGTAAAAGAAAAAGAGGAGTGAGGTGGAGAGACAGCAGGCTAGAAAGATGCCCCAATCCTTCATGGCTCACAGACGCATCTGCAACACATTTATTACCGTACTGCCCTGCAAAGCTGCTGCTCGCCTCATATCAAGGATGCAGGCTGGAGGGCAGAGAGCAGGAGAAAAGACTAAAATACAGAGAGTGATGGAGACCAAGGGGACATGAAACAGTCTGAGACTGACAACTCACAGTTACCATGGAAAATGCAGAAGTCAGTACCTTGTTTATCTAGCATTTGAATGCATGTGCATTATATTCAAAGTAATAAAAACAACCTGGATTTAATTGAATTGATATTTCAAAGACACATGGGAATTGTAGGCCAGCATTATTCAAAGTGATACCCCACAGATTTTACTCATGAACATTAGTTATTTCATGAAGAGGAGTACTACTCAGCCTGTGAAAACAAGTGTTTAGTGTTCTCTGTAGTTTAGAAGGGAGCTTTCCAAAGTCTAAGAAAATAACCCTGATGATGTCATCTGCCTGAGTAACAAACTGGTGGTGTGGATTTTGAAATACATGGGCATTTACCAGGGTCTAATGAAAGTTACTATGAGTTGCATTATGGGATGTGTAAGAGCCATATCACTGACACAAAGACCTTATAGGTGTGACTGCTGCTGTTGAGGCCGTACAAAAACAACATGTGAGGCTGCTCCCAATGACCTTGTTAAATAATGAGTGTACGGGGGTACGGACTGAATTCGAAACTAACCTTCATCGTGGTTAGCATTGTTTTCGTTGTTATGAAAAGAAACAAGGACGTTTATTAACTTGTAATAAAGACACAGAGCAAGTTTCCATCGTATATGTTTTCTTTGAACTACAAAAAAGGTCTCTGCAGAGTTTTAACTGCCAAACAATGCATGCTGGGAAGTATGCTAATATGTTGATCATGCTTCTTAAAGAACTTAATTTAATAAGTTGAGTGAACTCTCAGCAGTACATTCATTCAACTCATCATTTCAAGTCAAAAGATTTCAAGTCAGAAGAAGTCATGTTAATAAGCTTTGAAGTGGTCTAAAATTATAAACCAGAAATTTTAAGATGAATTAACTTGAAATTAATACAACTTTTAAGTTAATGACAAAAGATTCCACAAAATTCCTGCATGATGTGCAACAGTGTGCTAGGGAGTCAGGATATCTGGGCATCTGTTGTAATGATTTTGACTTTTTTTTGTCTCTTACAATGCTCAATCACTGGAGTACAACTTTAAACACAAGGGTAAAGCTGTGTCCAAAATGACTCCTTATTTGCTGCTCAATGAACTATATCTTTATAATTATGATATTAGTGCTATAGAGGAAGTGAAGAATTGGTGTGTTAAAATGGTAGTGGCCAGTATGGCAGTTGTTATGCTGACATGCTCATAGTGACAATGTTAATGTGCTGATGTTTAGCAGATTCAGTGTTTATCAGGTTCATCATCTTAGTTCAGCATGTTAGCATGCTAACATTTGGTGACATGCAAGTTAGCAAAAGTCAGGGGATCACCAAAGTCATTAGAATTCACCCTCCGGGAACTATGAATGTCAAGATATGTCTGTTTGGACTAAAGTGGTGGGCAGACCGACAGACCCACATTGCCACAGAGCCATGCTGCTAGCTAAAAATGCTTTTAAGATCAAGCTTAAATGACTCCAGGATGTCTCATATGATAAAAAAGATTGGACAAGTCTTGGTGAGAGGAGGATAATATAAAAATATTCATCTTCTACCACCCCTGAAATATCACTTGAAGTCTTAGTACCAACATTAATGTCAGCACTGCATTGGAATGATAAAATGACTCGGTATAATCAGTTTTCTCCACATAGAAAATCAATACTGGGAGTACTGCAGCCTGTCTGCTGTGATGGTGAAATAGACCGACTTGAGCATTAACAATGGAGGACATGGAGAGGTCCATGTTTCCTTTAATGGCCCTACTGACTGTATTGCCTTCATACAGGCTGTACTGTATTAGCAGTGTGCCACATCATGTTACGCCATAAACAGCCTCTTTTTTAATGTGTTATAATGCTGCTGGTCTGAGAGCTGGGACTGCAGCAACAGCAGCCCACTGACTCTCATTTACTCACACACACATAGAAACACACACATCCAAACGGACACCCAAGGACACTTTGGTTGCCACATACCCAGAAACACACTGAGAAGCACACACACACACACACACACACACACACACACACACACACACACACACTGCTAAAAACGAGTATCCGGCCCCCAGTCTGTCACTGGCAAACGACGACTACAACACTTTGTTATATCACAGGCACAACCACACACACACACTCACACACACACACACACACACACACACACACACACACACACTCGTCAAAGTGCAATTCACGTCACACATTTTCTGTCTGAGTCTGCATGAGCAGTTTTCTTCCCCACTGCGGGATTTGGTTTTTCCTTGTTAGAGAACAGTGCAGGAGTTGAAAGTAACAGGAAATAGCAATAACAAAAAACCCTCTCTCTGTCTCTCAGCAATCATTTCTTCAAAAAAGAAAGATTCCCCTTTGAGACCTTTGATGGGAAATGTTAGTTCTGCAGAGAATGAGCCGGCTGAAAGTCAATATCACACGTCCTGTAATACTCCACTGGTGTCATGATAGAGGGGTCAGCCCAGTTTGGTTTGAATGTGGTAATCTTGTAGTTTTACTCTTCTTCTCATGTGCCATTACCTATCCTTCTCTTCCTCTTCCTATCTGCTCCCGCGTTTCCCTCACCCACTCCTTATCATATCTTCATTATCACCTTCATCCTCAGAGTTCTCATCACCCACAATCTTATCATCATCACCACCACCCTCCTCCTCCTCATCACCGTTCTCTGTCCTCCTCCTCTCTTCCTCTTCCTCCTCCTCACTGCCACTTCCCTTTCTTCCCTCTCTTCCTCTTCCTGTCTATTGTTGCTGCTGCCATCTGTCCTGTTTTCTTTCTGCTCTTTGTATCCTTTCCTTTCCTCTCCTCTTCTTCCGTCTCCTCCTGCCTTGTTTCCTTGCTCGCCTGTCGAGGCAGACAGGCTGACAAACCAGCTGACTGACAGACTGACATCAGAGGAGATGACGGACAGGCAGAGAGGAGAGGAGAGGCAAAAGAGATGATGAAGAGTGTGGGAGAAAAAGGGAGAAGATGGGAAAGTGCTTATGCAAATTATGATGTACAGTAATTGGATTGGCTAGGTTTGACTGCAAAGTTTGTTCAAATCACCCCAGTTTCTATGCTTACTTAAGGCAGAAAAGTTTTTATCAAGAAGATGTGTGCTATCAGAAAGATGTATGCAATAATTTGTTGTGTTTTTGTCCAATGGAAAGTGACGCACAGGGTTACTCTAATTAGTGAATGGTTAAGTCCTATTGCAAACTGTCTCCTGGTGTTATTAAAATGTTGCACGCTGTCAATCCCATGTTTAAGGAACTTGTTGTTTGGCCAGAAAGTGGTGAATCACTTATTACCAAGTGCCTTGATGATGACAGCATGAAATATGACAAACATCGGCTGACAATGAAAACACTTTTTGTTTGTTTGTTTTTATTTTCCAGATTTCTGAAATAACTTAAACTCAGCATTTCCTTAGAAATAAGTAGGGCTGACAACTCTTGTATGTAGCTCCAAAATGGGGTGAGATATATTCACTTCCAATCGCAAATCAACCTCATTCACTTCACGAAGGGCCCATGAAATCACAAGGATTCTAATTTTGTTAAAGTTTGAGAGGGGGTAGTATTGACCTCTTATGCAGAAAATCTTTTACTGGTTATATTGTTCACATATCTGCATGGCAAATTAATACAAGTAGCAAAGAAGGAGGGATGCTGCTTGGCTGCAGTGAATGCAAGAACAATGATTGAGGTTAATAATCACTGTATGCCCTATGAACACTATCTCCTATTATGGTGAAATCTGGTCTACCTGCATCATTAGGACTGTGTGGGCTGTACAGACTGACATCCCCTCACTTTCCTTTCAGTTTTGTTGCACCTGTTGGGCTCAATTACAGCAAAATTTCAACGTAAACGTAAAATCAGTCAATTTCAATAAAATCGCTGCAATCAGCATATCCAGTAAATTCACATGAATCTTGGACGTCGAGTGAATTTGGTGACACAGATTTGAAGTGTTTACCAATAGCAAACCGTCTTTGACAGTGCTGAATTTGAGGGAACAGAGATCCATAGAATCCAAAACAGAGGAAGCTATTTAGCTGTTTCACATCATTCAATATTATATAACCTTGCTCTGCTGGATTATAAACTGATTCACTATCATGGTTTGTAGACACTTATGAGACAGGAGTCTCGTCTTCTGAATAAATTGTGTTATCTTATTGTCTGGTTAGCAACTGAGCTAGCTACATTGCTAATTGTCAGCAAGGGGAGAGACTTGATGGACCAGTACGACCTGCAAGATGAGGGTCACATGACCAACGGAGGTGGCCGAGCTAGCACTACAACTAGTAATCTTCTAGGGGGTTTCTGTCTGCTGACCAATGTTTTATGAGTTTTTATTTGAGGAAAAATGGCACAATAGACATATTTCAATAGGAACTGATAAAAATGAAAATGACATTTGTTGTCTGATAATTACATTGGCATTGAGGTGTGTCCTCGTCATTATCTGATATTACTGATATTTCATTCTGAACAGAGGTGCTGGATGTCAGACCCAAGAATTTGAGGAAAAATTTTGTGACAATAGAACTGTAAGACATTGAAATGTTTTAAGAGATCCTTCAATGTGGTTTTCTAAATCTGATTAATTAGAAGTTATGTTTTCATTATTATTCATAATGGATATAATGCCACATTTTGGAGTCTGTTTCTCTCATGGTCATAGTTTGTATATATACATTTTTTTTGCATTGTTCAAATCACAATTTTGTCAAAACTAAACAGAGGTGAAAGCATAAAGAACCGTGGCGGGTTTATTTATAGCTTTACTGCGTTTATCTTTTTGCTGTAGAAAGTTTTACAAATTTTTCAAATTTTTTCTATGGTTCAAGTAGAACCTAGCCTACTAGCCTACTGACGCCTTTGTCTGTGTCCGTCGATCACATGACCTTCACCTTGCAGGTCGTAGCATTCCAGCCAAAGTTAGTGGTTAGCTTGCCAGTTACAGTAGTTCACCAACTAGCCCTGAGAGTACATCACCATGCTTGTAGTATCTTGTTACTAATAACATCAATGATGGCTCGGTTCTGTTCAAGTGTCCCAGTAAGCCATGGCAGTGAGACAATAAACCAGCATGAACAATACCAGGACCCTGAAACTGAAACAGCTAAATGGAATTCAGCCACCATTCATTTTATTATTTACAGCTGTGCTTTTCTTACTGTAAGATGGCAAAATGCTTTTTGTTAAAAAAGGCCTATTAGTACCATGAAGTTTGGTGACATCATATTATTTCCAGCATAGCTCCACCTAACCATTTAATCAGAGTAATGGAAAACACTTGTGTGGGTGTGTATGTGGATTGAGGGGTCGCTCAATCAAAACAATAACAAAATACGTAGTTCGATGACGTTTTGAAGTAGCGTGGGATCATGGGAGTTGTTGTCTTCATGTGACTCAGGCAGAAATCATGTTCACGGACGTGGTAATGTATTTAAGTTTTATTCACTTTACGTTTAGTCACATTATGTCTCTTCATTCTAACGAAATAGCCGCAAGTAACGTTTGCTAATGTAGCGTTAACTTGCTAACTTACCATTAGATTAGTCGATTACCCACACAGCTACTGTAGCTAACGTTATGTGGCAAATTCAATCATGGGGTAGCCCAGCGCTGTTATCCGTGGTCAAAACAATCATACTAAAAATAACTTTATGAGCGTGTTGTTGTTTTATCATTATAACATTACCATACGCATTAGCTTGGTGGCTGGCATGAGCCACTTGTCATAGTAGCACATCGTCTTAAGCTAAATCGATATTGAAATATCATCAATAAATTAGGTCCCTACTGGATTACTGTGTTGCAAAATGGCATGCAATTAATGAAAAAAATCTCAACAAAATATATAACATAGGTCTAGTCGTTTTTAGTCGTTTTTAGACATTTTAATGCGGAAATGTTACATATTATACCTTTAAGTAATCTTCAAGTTATACTGCTCTGTCTGACAGTATCAAATACATTCTATATCAGCTTGTTCCAGCTCTTTATTGAAGCGACATAATGTTTAAACTGACTGAAATATTCAAACCAAGACAGTTTGTTATGGTTGAACTATTCCATCAAATGGAAATATTTTAGCATCTTTGTATACACATTTCTCCAAAATTCAGCCTGACATTTGTTATCTTTGGCAGCTTTGGGATTACCACTATAATTTGAAATAAAGTTTTATGGGTTTGTTCAAAGGTTGACTGCACAGCATTAATTTGTGATGGAGTGTATTAAATCAACCAATTTGTTTATTTGTTTAATAAAGCATTTTGGGTCTACAGATTTTGAAAGCATCTATGAACTGCTACGTGTTAATCAGTTCTCAGACTTTCTTTTCATTTTTTTATAAATGTCTTTTTTACACTTTTGCTTCAGTATGTTTGTGAAGCCCTTTGATCTGAGTCACGTTGTGAAAGTTGCTCTAAAAATACATACATATATAAGATTTGATTGTGACTTATTATGCAAATTGTAATGAACTGAATTAAAAGACTAAACAGAAATGGCAGATTTCAAAAGATAGCCTCAGTTTTGCCTGCAAGGTTTTATACGGTCATGGTTTTATATTGTAGAAATTGTATTTAACAGCAGTAGAAATGCATTTTTCTAATAATGATATTTCTGTCTGTAAAATATCTGTCTACTGTGACCTCTCATGTCATTTCATTTAAGCTGTCATATACAGTAGACCTTGTTTAACGGTGTTCTTATGTATGGTGGTATTGTTTGCTTCCTGCTCATTTCTTCATCCTTCCCATTTTTCTGCTGATCAGATCTTGGTAGAACTTGGGGGAATCATCCATCTCACCAATCTGTCTGGCATTTTCAAATCACACTAATTAACCTGTATGTGTCTGTGTTTTTAAAGGGAGGTGAGGGCTACATAATTTACTAGGGGAAGACAGGTTTACTGTTGCCTTGAATTTTCCAACATTTCAAAGCTTTGCTTCAAATTCATGTGACAGCTGAATGGGAGTGTTGCTGGAGAGGAAGAAAAAGAAGAGCAGCGGTGGAGACAGAGGATGGAGAGATGGGAGAGTAAAAGCAAAGACACAAAGTGTGAGGATGGACAGAGGGGAAGAAGACAAGATGGGAGAGTAATAGAGAGTAATAGAGTTGGAGAGGAGAGGATAGACAGAAGAGGAGATGAGACTGAAAGAGGAGTCTACAGACGACAAGAGTAATAGATGAGACAAAATGAAAGACAGAGTGAGGAGAGGAGAGGCTGGGCAAGTCACTGAGGCTTCACTAATTGCCACTCAGAAGAAGGGGAGAGGGTTTGTTCCAAAGAACGGTCATGCTGGTCTGTTCTTTGAATCAGATCTCTGTTCCTGCCTTCCCTCCCTCCCCCCGCCACCGTCTAGACAAGAGCAGAACAAGCTGTTCTTGTTATGGGAGGAAGAGGAGAAAATGTGCAGTGTCATTAGGTCGCTCACTGCCAGCCGGGCAAATCGGAAGGACTCGCACCAGGAATGGGCCTGCGAGGTGTTTGTTGGTGTGTGTGTTGTACGTTCAGGTACGAGCCGTCTGTGCTTGTGTGTGTTGATTAACTGCAACAAAACACAGCGTGTTTAGTTTTTGCCTCCATCTTCCATCTTTTACCTCGCCAAGTACAAGAAAAGGAAAAAGAGAAGAATCCTGACCAGAAGTGTGAAGAATCTAGCTGAGACTTGATTACAGCAGTCGATTAGACCTGTGTAATCACATTAAGTAATGAGTTTGGCGCGCAGGAGTCAAAGCTGATTTGTTACTATGGCAAAGACATCATTTGACTGAATATTTCAGTGGGAGTTGTGTAAATCAGTCCAATTTTCCCAGCCTCACGTACTGTCCACATATGAAGCAGGACTCATTTGTGAGACTGAACATGTGAAATGATTCTGTAAAGACAAATCCAAAATAGCACTTTCTTTCCTTTTTTTCTTTCATGTATTACTGTACAGATGTTTCAGGTATGTTTATGTCATCGTGGATCTTTTCAAGTCAGTTTTGAAGATTAAACATCCAAAGTAACCACTTGGCTGAACCTAGCGTGTTGTGTCTGATTACTTCATTAGTATTCTGTAGCCATCTCATTTGGACCACAAGAAATGATCGTGGTAGATGAGTCCCGGTTCTGTCTTGCATCCAATTTAAACTGCTAGGGGGCCCGGGGAAAAAATGAGCTGATGGGTTCCTGTTAACTCCCTCTCTGTGAAGTGTGTACAGTTTTCTATACTTGAGTACTACCTGGGCCCAGCTTAGCTGTATGGTATTTTGGTTAAAAACAATTAAAGGTACTTTCTGAAGTTTCTAACCACTAGAAGCGCTATGGAGCACCGTTTTTTTGTGTGGGTCCCCATATTGTTTGCTCCCATGCATCCGCACATGTACTTGCATGCAGAATACGAGATACACATTCCTGCCAATGGGTTCACATTATTCCACTGATAAAAAAAAGTCTCCACAGGACACCTTTGGGAATATGCAACATGCAAGCACAAAACTGAACCAGGGCCTCAAGAACAGTTAATAAAAGCAGGAACAACCTTAAAGGGCCATTCCACCAGTTTTACACATCAAGATCAGTTTTAGCAATATGAGGAGTACTGCTGAGCCTGTGAAAACAGCTGTATAATATCATCTGTGGCTCTGGAGAGGCTTTGTCAAGTCTGAGAAATTGTCAATGTGGCCTTTGAGATTACAAATTTAAAACTGTGAACCTGCATTTCAAACCTGGGGCATGGGGTCTTAAAGACGTGGCCATTTATCATGCAGAGAGGGTCTAATAAAAGTATTGTACCCATACACTGACAAAACTATAACCTCGACTCACCTTACCTCAAAAGAGGTAATAATTCAAACTAAATTTACAAGTTCCATCCATCCATCCATTTTCTATACCGCTTATCCTCAAGAGGGTCGTGGGGGGCTGGAGCCAATCCCAGCTGACATTGGGTGAGAGACTGCGTACACCCTGGACTGGTCGCCAGTCAATCACAGGGCTAAATTTACAAGTTCAATCAACCTAATTTGGTTTATCTCACTATCTCACCATTTTAGCAGAGCTGGGAATTCTTTTAGTATATTATTATTTTTAGTGCCTACCATTGCAACCTGGGGTTCTGTGTCCTGACTGAAACAGGGAGAGCCAGGGGCTTCCATATCAACTCTTGATTACATTTCAAACCCCTTTTTATAATCAAGCCACCACACTAGAGGGACTGACACTGAGGAGAACACCACCCATCATGCACACAACATCAGTCGTCTAACTGCATTCATTCTAAATAACGAATTATTATGACAACAACTAAACTGTGGAAACATTAAAGAACACAATGTAAAACACAAAAACAAAGTAGGTACACATAAAATTTGACTTATGTCTGTGAGTGTGTTCCCCTGTTCATTTAATATTAATTTTTTATATTTTTCCTCCACTGCCAACTTATTTTAATCCAAATAAGAAATAATACTTTGGTCAAACTCTGGAATTAAAGATTCTATACTACATGAATAATTAAATAATGTTGGAATTACAGACGTGTACACTGAATGCCTTGGTAATCTTTTGCAGTGATACTGCAGACTAAAAGTCAGGATAGCTCGTGCTCTGCTGCTGCTTCGATTTTGACCAGTGTTGTTTTAATCGGTTTCTTATGAGTCCTCCAGTTTTTTGGAAGTGCAATAGTAAATCTCTGGAGTACTCTTCTAAGCCCCTCATATCAGATGATGTCATGCTTTAGCGGAGAATATTCCCAAACAAACTCACAAACCAGTTGACACACATTAAGCTTGGAGTTCTGGGGCTCCTGGGATTGGTAGTCCAGCATCCCGTTCTGGAGTTCCTCCCTGGTGTCTTGGTTTTTCATGTCACATGGCACTTGTGAAGTGTTTTTGATTGATTTTCTTCTGTTATACGTGCATGTTTTTTCTACTATGTGAATCATAATGCCTCTCAGAGAGAAAGAAAAATCGTATCCATGGAGATGACATGCAGCATTTTCAATGACACTGTTATGAACCCACCTCCACCACTCAATTATTATTTGTCTGTGTGAGTTTTAATTATAGTAATAATTGTGTTGGCACTTTAACTGTGAAACTTTGTGACTTTACTTAAAATGAAGTTGTAGTGAAGTATAGTGAGTAGATTTTGTTCAGTAGTTGTTCAGGAGGGAATGAAGGCCTCCAGATATCAAGGATTAAAGTAAATACACACCTAATGGGCTGCTATTCGGGCTACATTATGATTGTGTAATTTACACACAGGTCACACATTCAATTATTGAACAATGTTCCAATGCTGTTGCCTCCTTCACTACATAGACACATACATTCTTTGCATGTAGTTAATCAAATAATTTCATTTAAAATGAATTATCATGAAGCAGTAACAACTATTTTATTACAGGCTGAGGGTGACAGAGGGTGTCAGACAACAGCCACAACACATCACAAAAGGAGCCACATTAGCATTCGAGCTATTGTTTTGAACGACCACGACAAAGATTGTACCTTGTCTTGCTACTAAAACTACCAAAACTGCTAACGTCAGTTTCCAGGCAAGATAGCTGAGGCATAATTTCCACTGGGGACAGTTTCATTTTGATGTATTCATTAAAATCTCTCTTAACTGTGTCATCCGCAGAATCAGAGGTATACATTCCTCTTCCTTCTCAAAACCTGGCTCCTACATTACCCACAATGCAACTCGACAGCTGACAGTTCGGTTGGAGATTCAGGTGTATTATGGTAGTAACTCCACAGATATCATACATCATAGTCATCAAATTTTCTGTTTACAGATGTTGGGGAGTACTACTGTGTATGTGAAAAAAGTTGTGTAAAGCCTTGAGTGTCTCCAGTGGGAGCTATGTGAAGTCTGATAAATAGCCTCAGGTGATGTCACTTGAGTCAGCCTCAGTTGAGGCACACCTGAACCTCTGACTGAACTGTTGGTGGTCGAGTTGCATTGTGGGTGATTCAGGCAGCAATGAAAAAAGACATCTATTGGTTCTGTTGCATCAATTTTGATCCCCTTTTTTACCATCGTGAGTATGACATTGTTATAGGAGTGCAATGCTAAATTGGTGGAGTACTCTTTTAAAGTCGCATTTCCTTCCTTGAAGTAAAATTTGGAAAATCCTCTGCAAAAAGGAAGGACAGTTGTGATTTCAGTCGAAGTATAAAAGAGCCAACATACTGTATGTACAGTATACTGAATGTGCATGCTGTCATAAACCCAAACAAACTGCTTTTCTTTTTTTTAGAATATATAACTGTGTGTGTGCGTTTATCATTCAACCCTAACCCTTATTTTCTCATCTCTGCAGAGACTCTCACTTTGTGGAGTCGTGGTGGGCTCAGTGGGAGTGTAGCTCTCAGAGAATGGCTGCACTAAACCACACACATCACACTCCGGGGCATACTGACATGGCCTTGCTTTCCAGTGCATCAAACACTTTGTTGTTGTTATTTTCACTTATTATGATTAAGGTTTAGCATGATTATTCATTCCCTCCAGAATATATATATTTTTCACTTTCACATTTATAGGTTCGAGTTGTTTTTCTTTTCACCAGATAGTGCTAATCAGGCATATTAATATTTAGGGGGAAAGGAGCGTTTTGGTAATAACCGTGACAGAACATTATGGTTCGGGGCTGCAGCACATCAAAGGCCCGTTTGAAAAGCTGTTTATTTATTTGTTGTTTTGAACGGGAGACCACTTTTCGCCTGACCTTGTTTCTGTGTGAACTCAACACATTAACTCTGCTTTGTGTTTGAGTTTACAGGTAAAAAAAATGATAATAATTTCACATGACCTTGCCATTTTGAGGCATAGATAACGTGCAGAACTGCACATAACAGCCCAGTTTGAGCATTTTGTTGTCTGTTCAGTTTATCAGTGCTTTTACACATTTTAGAGTGTGCCTGCATGCACTACTGTTGCAGTGACACTGGTGTATGTGTGTGGGTGTACTTTTTTTTTATGAAAACCTCTCGTAAACATGTATTTTTATCAAAATGGTGATTTTTTTATTTATTTAAATGTTTCTATTATTCATTGATTGCGTTTGTAGTTTAAAGCCTTCACAACTTTTTATAACAACATTTTACGTCCTCCCAATGTTTAACTGCAGAAAAAGGAGCAGATCAGTCAATCTTATCATTCCCGAAAAGCAATAAAGACTTGCAGACCTTGAATAAACAAAACATTTTGTTCTCTTAAGATGCAAAGCTACGATGTTTGCTTCTAAACGGATGTTCAGACTGTGAACGCAGCTCCATTCAGAGAACTAAATGTTTGAAATAGTTGTGCTAAGAAATGTTTCTTTTCTTTTTACTTGCCCCCCCACCCCACCCCCTCTCTGGCTGTACAGAGTGCAAGTTCCACTGCACCAATGGGAATTGTTTGCGTCTGGGCTCGCTGATCTGCAACCAGCTGAATAACTGTGGGGACAACAGCGATGAGGAGAACTGCCCCGTGGTCACCCAGCACCCTCCACCAGGCATCTTCAACTGTGAGTGCTGCAGGATGCTGCCCCACCTCTGTGCCTCCCTCTCTCTACCTCACACCATCAAACAATACAAATAGATACTGACTCACATTTTCAACCTGGTCCCTCACTCTCCTCTCTCTGTCTTCTTTTATTTCCTCTCTGCGGTTCTGTTTCTCCCTGGGGTCACTTTGCCATTTCCCAGAGAGCAGATATGATGTGGATGCTGAGGTGCAACCTGAGGGCTGCGCAGTCTTTTTTGGGCGTGCTACTGCAAACCAAATTTACTAAAGAAGCTACATATTGATCATAAACCTTCATTGGGCATTAAACAAACAACACAATAACCATTATCTTTATAACAGAGCCACAGGTTATAGAATCACAAAAGGATTCAAATCACAGGAACATCTGAGAGTCAATATACATACATAAAAAACCTATCAACACAGCTCATATTGTAAATAGAATACAATAAAAATCTATGATGAGGAAAAAATAGGAGAAAGGCAGTACGAAATAAGTCAAATTCAGAAGAAACATTGAAAGAAAAGGTGTTTTCAGCACTCATTAGATTTCATTGCTCTATGCACCAGTTTACAGAGACAGTGACTGTTTACAGAACAGTGGTCACAAATAAGATACACTTCCATTTGATCAAATGTAACAATTTACACTGACTTAGAGAGGTGGCTGGAAGAAATAAATACATTCATAAATAAAAGCAATAACATGCAGCCCAACATTCATACATGACTGTTCGACAAACTTGTGCCCAATATAGCATAGGCTGATATAACTGTTTTAACACCGCATATCCTCTTATGGAGGTGGTCAGGGTGGATGGTTGGGCATACAAAGTGTCTGACGCCAGAGACCGCAGTTTGCATCCTGTCTCCCACCAATCTTTAACCATGACAGCAATCTTTCCCTCACTTAGTTTTAGTTGCCTAAACTTAACCAAACCACAGAGGTGGCAAATCCAAAACAGCCCATTTGACTGTTATCAGGCTATTGAATAGGCGTTACCGCCACACATCTGTCCCAAATATATGGGCTAGTAGGGCCTACTAAACATACTAGTAGGTTTAGGAGGCTGTTATCACCCATTTATTTCAGCATGTTCAGGTGACGTAGTATAAAGAGAGACAAAGTCCTAGGCTGGGGTGGATGGCTGGGTCTATAAACTATGATCTTTTCCTAAACCTAACCAAGTAGTTTTGTTGCCTAAACCTAAGTGCGTCTGTATGAGACGCTGAGGGGCGTGACATGAGTGATCAACCATGTGAAAAGATGCCTTCTGAACCTACTAGGTGTATCAGGCCCCTTGTAACCCATATGAGGCTGATAACCACTGATAACGGCCATTCAATCGAGTGATAACATTCCAAACGGGTGTCCAGAAACACTCATATGAATGAAACCACTGACAAATGACCTATGGCTTGTTGGTTTTACAGGTGTGCATTACATTATATACTGTTTTGTGATGTAAATTTAAAGCTAAGATGTACACCTTGTCCTTTGTCTAGGCTGTAAAAACAAGGCATTCTTGCAATAATTTGTCACTCACTGTACACCCATCTTATCAAAATTGCAGTTCCAAGAAATCTGAGTTATGTCATTGAATATTACAAATTTGTAAAAATGTACAATCATCAGAAGGTCATTACTGACGATCATGGTGACATGGCTGGTAAGAGCATTATACAGTAGCTGGAGGTAAATACACAGTGAGCTACCATAGGGTAGGACCCCTATAGATACATTTTTTCATATCCATCTAAGACATCTTCCTCAAAAGTTTTTCCACCTTTCCATTTCAGTTTTTGTTTGAATCTCTTTGCTGCATGCAGCCCCCCCACCACCACCACCACCAACCACCTCCTTCTACCTCCCGCTGAGCAGCACAGTCCAGGGAACGAGATGAGAGTGTTCCCCTTACTCGTCACGATCAATGAAAACAGAGAGAGAGAGACACTGAGAGCGAGAGAGAGAGAGAGGGTGAAGGACACCAATGGGCTCCGATGGCTGTCTGCCAGGCCACTTTGATGTGCTGCAGCGTTCTCTTTCAACAACTTTTAGGAGGAGAGGGAAAACTTTTTACAGCAGCACTTTCATCCTTGGCTCTGTGTGTGTGTGTGTGTGTGTGTCTGGTGGGTTCCTTACC
Organism: Macquaria ambigua; assembly: GCA_008360985.2. NCBI lineage: Eukaryota > Metazoa > Chordata > Actinopteri > Centrarchiformes > Percichthyidae > Macquaria > Macquaria ambigua. The sequence continues at coordinate 66,065 of VMKM01002535.1, forward strand.
TTCCCCTCCATCTTTCCCTTTCACCCCTCCCTCCCTCATTCACTCCCCTACCTCCCTACCTCAAATGCGCTTCACCTCTCAAACCCGCCAACCTTGTTGTTTTGTAAATTTATCCCACTTTTTTCTCTTTCTGTCTACCTTTCTTTTCCTCCACGAGGCCCTAGGAACAACCTTTTTTTTTCATTTTGAGAGGGACGGATGGGGGGGGGCACTCATTTCCAATGGATAGAATCCTGAGCCGGGTACTTAAAATATTTAGCTGTCTAGAGCGAATGTTAATGTAAGTGTCTGCGGCCGGCATTATGGGAAAGCTGTACAATGATTGTAATTTTCTGAGCCGGTGCACATTTTCTGGTGATGCCTGAGAGACACTGAGGGAGGGAGGGAGTGAGTGAGTGAGTAAGGGAGGGAGGGAGAAAGAGAGGGATGGGAAGAGGGAGAGAAGGAGAGAGAAGAAGAAAAAGAAAGGGAGAGATTGCCAAAAAGAGTGGCAGGGGATTGAAAAGAGTGCAGACAGACTCAGAGGGAGAGGAGAGAAAAGGGGGAGTTGGAAGTGAGACAGAGGGCCAGACAGAGATATGGAGGTGGACAGAGAGAGAGAGAGAGAGAGGGGGATGAGGAGGAGAAAGAGAGGAAGAGGGAAGGGTGAGGGACATAGAAAATGTTTCTGTGGTAATGGAGTTTGCCATCTTGTTGTAGCCGCTGGCTGTTGCCGTGGCAGTGGCAGACAGATGGATCATGAATACTGTCTAGACACACTGCAGCCTGACGCCCTGCATCTCACTCCCTGCACCCCCCCACCCCCCTCCTCTCCTCTCCTCTCCTCTCCTCTCCTCACCCCCCTCCTCTCCTCTCCTCTCCTCTCCTCTCCTCACCCCACTCCTCTCCTCTCCTCTCTTCTCCTCTCCTCTCCTCCTATCACCCCCCGCCCCCCCTCCTCTCTCAAATTCCTCACAACTGCCAATTGGAGTTTAGCACAAGGGTGAGAAATACAAAATTAACCTGAAGAGACTTCTATTTTAAGCACAGATCATGTACATCAAGAGATATTTATTATATTTATTACTCATTTTGCCGCTGATGATATTCTATTTTATTTTGAGAAATAAATCTCATAAAGGTTGGTATTAAATAGCACCTAATGTTTGTCTGACGAGACACAGGTTTGAGTAATATTGCTGCAGTTTCCACTTGTTAGCATTAGACCTTTCACATGGCAGACATTTGACTTATAAAAGCATGAAAAGCACAGGTGTAACTAATATATATATATATATATATATATATATATATATATATA